>PVJH01014946.1:0-55324 GCA_004026705.1 Nesogale talazaci | reverse complement strand
CCAGGTACCCCACTTTATTCCCTCTGTGCGCCAGGAAGCCCCCCACTCTGTCTCCTGCTCTATCTCTCAATTCTTTTTCTGATGTCACTCTTCAGCCACTTCCCTAGAGTCATAGCTTTGTGTCCTTGAATTGAGAAGTTTCAATGTGCAGGGACCTCAGGGTCCAAAGGCTTTTCTCTGCTCCTGCTGGTAGATAAATTTCCTCCTTCCTGCTTCTGAGGTGGTTCATTCTCTATCCAGCAGGACAATAAAGCTAATTGCCTAATTCCTACATTAGTGTTGAAGGTTTTTCCATTCACAATTTACCTAGTTAGCAATCATTCACAACTGAATCATATAATCCTCTGAGCAGCCCCCTTCCCATTATCTCTATTGCTGTACTCAACTTATTGCAGCTTGAAATCGAATTGTCAATCCTGCCTGGGTGTTTCTGTAGTATGTATTGATCATTATTAAGTGAGCAGAAACCCTGGCGCTTCCCTGCTTTTGAAGGGATTTCTACTTATTTCTTCTGTCTTCTTCGCTCTAGGCATATAGAAAACATTTGCTGATCTCTTAAATGCAGGTGACTTGTGGTCAGACTTCAACAAAAAGCGAGTTTTTGACAAAAATGTTTCAAGCCCCCCACATTGCTAATAGGTGTTTAAAGACAGAAGACAATTAGGGAGTCCAAAAGAGCAGGGAAAGCAAAGGAGGCAGTCTGGAATGAAACCAGAGGAGAAGAAGGCCTCAAAGAGCGTGAGAAGGAAAGCATTGGACTAGGAGTATGAGCTAGTTTCCAGTGCTGTGCTTCTCCAGGTGCAAACAGTTAATGCGCTCAACTGCGAAGCAACAAGTTGAATGGCCAAGTTCACCCAGGGGTGACTCCGAAGAACAGACTGGTGCTCTCATTCTGAAAAATCAGCTGCTGAAAACTCTGGAACACAGTTTAGCTATAACACACCTAGGGTCACCATGAATGGATGCCTTGGCACCTGGGCTTGGGTGCTTCTCCACGTCAACATCTGGCCTACCTTTCCCTTCCACTATCTCTCTTTTGAGTCTTATAAGGAAGCTTGGAGGTCTTTCAGGCCAATTTCAATCTTTCATTAAAGAGGAAGTTGAGGCTTAGGCTGTGAGGTGACTTGTCTGGAAAGAAAGCTCCTGGAAACCTGAAGGACAACCTGATCCCTTCTTTCTGGTTCTCTGCATCTAGCAATTGTTGTGTAAGGTGTTCCCTTTACAATAGAAGCACCCAGTCAACTTATAGAAAAGCCTATTGAGTGAGATATATATGTGTGTGTGAATATATATGCATGTGCACATATATGCATGAATATATATATTCTTTAGGCTGTCTGGCATTCCCAAAGCCATAGGAGACCCTGATAATGAATATCTAAACATGTCTTTTGCTTTAGGAAAGTACCTAAACAAAATAAAATAAATAATCAAACTCTGTCTCAGCAACAAAAATAAATCTTACTGGTTGGGCAGGCTATAGTAAAAGAAACACCAACTCCAAATAAGGACTATGCAGTTGGTTTTCTTCTACAAATAGACATTTGGGCAAATGGACAAAGGGCATGAACTTTGTTTAAAAATACTATTTTAAAAGCTGTTAATAATAGCAAAGTATGTTTTCTAGGGTAAGTGCGATATACACATATATAGCATAAACACTTGGATTTTATATTTATGTACAATAACTAAATACAAATGTAATTATATATAAGTAAACATACATAGCCTATAAAGATCTATCTGAAAATAAATATAAAGACATAAGCATGGCCAAAAGTAGCAACAATGAGTGACTTCCAAGATTAGAAAGTCTGTTGGAAGCCACTTTTCCCCTGAAAGCAGAGCATCTGATAAATGTTAAACTTGCCTTGCTGATCATTTCATTTCTCAGATGCTGACAATTGGAAATAAATAATTGATCTAAATAGAAAGCCTGAGAACTTGAAAGGCAGTGGCAATGCCAGTGGAGAGGGAATGAGGACAGCCTGAGTGGAGGCTTCCAGGTTAACAAGTAAGAGAAACTTCAGGCTTATGGTTGAGTCCAAATGGGGAAGTTGGATGAAGATCGAGAAAATCCACAGGCTCTAAGGAGTGTTAGACCCTATACAAGACTCCAATCAGGAACTAGAACCCTCTCAAACCGGTTCTATATTCCTAGAAGAGATAGATTCACTGGCTTGATTTGCACCAAGTGTCTTCACCCCAGTCAACTGACTGTAGTCATGGAGTCAAGAAAAGGACATGTCAACCACCAAGCACAGTGTGTGTGTGTGTGTGTGTGTGTGTGTGTGTGTGATGTGGGACAGCAAAGGTAGACAGAGTCACAAATTCTCAGAGAGGGTCAAAGGTGGATCTGGCTGACTCTGGGTTGGGTCACCTGCCTCTGGGTTTAATCAAAAACTTTCTGAGACAAGAAATAGATCTCAACCAAAGCCAGAGTCTCTAAAAGCTTAGTTGGCTCAAAGACAGGAGCACTTAAAGAAATAAAAACATCATCCGTATACTCAACTACAAATGGTGTTCTTTTGGAGGAAGAAATGAAAATATATCTAAAGAAAGTGATGATAGACATGGGAGACAGCATCCTATGACAGACTATTGAAAATGTAAGACAGAAGACTGTATACAGCATCAAGGACATGTAAGATTCAAAAAGTTGGGGGAGGGGGCAAGGAGAGGGGGATGCCAGAAAGCCTAAAGAACAAATGATTCAAGCTTTATGAAAAATAGGTGTATTTTATATCATAAAGCAACTAGGGATACGGTTATGAGACTTTGTAGGCATATACAAACATCTCCTGGGACCATACTATGAGACAAAGTTAGAGACAGGATAGGCAATGAAATATTTGCTAACTATGTAACTATGTGTTTATTTCTTTTTTGAAAAAAAGGAGTTGAATATTAGGATCATAGATTTTTTTTCCCTGATAGCCTGTCTTTTTTTCCCCCTACTCTTTCTTTTTAAATAAGGAATGTCTATTGTTTAGATAATGAGACTAAAGTTATGCAATAAAAGAAAAAGCAAAATTAATTTCAAACTTGTTTCTTTTAACCAGAAGTTTTCCAACTGTAATAAGCAGGAGGAAATTCTAAAAAGGCAGTCAAGTCCTACATAAAGCAAGCCAAACTGCCACCAGGCCAATGCCATCTCATACAGACCCTAGAGGACAGGGCAGAACTTTTCAGCCATAGAAAGCCAGGTCCATCTCTTGTGGAGTGGCTAGTGAACTTCAATGGTGGGCCTTGTAGATCACAGCCCAATGCATAACCACTACTCCCAATGCATAATCCTACATAAGGGAAGTGATAACCAGAGAACATGAAGGTATTTTCATTGAGTTAAGGATTCTAGGGCAGGCACAATATGCATTAAAGTCCTGCAAAATCTTTATAATTCTGTTCCTGTGGTTATTTGCCAGGAACCAAACACATCCAGGGAAGAGTCAAAGGGCAAAGACCAGGTCTGTGGATAGAAGCTAAAAAGGCAGAACAAATCCATTGCCATCGAGTCCATTCTACTCAGAATGACCCATAACACAAAGTAGAACTGCCCCCATAGGGTTTTCAAGGCTATAACTCTCTATGGAGGCAGACTGCCACATCTTTCTCACACAGAGAGGCTGGTGGGTCCAAATTGCCCCCCTTTCTGTTAGTAGACAAGCACTTTAAGTGCCTCTAGGCTCAAATGAGGTAGAAGTTTCCCTACGGTATCGCTGCTCATAAAGCATATTATTTACTTCAAGCAGGACCCAAATGATCTCCCCATCAGGATGGTGGATGTCCTCATGGATGAGAGGCTGGACCAGATGAGTGGTCTATCCAAGGAGCACTAAGGCTCCACTGGTGGACCGCAAGCTGTTGTAAAAGGGAAGTCTTTTCTTGAGTCTTGTGATTAATGCACAATTCATAGATTTCCGTGCTTTCGAACAATGGTGGGTCATTTACTGTAAAACTTGGGTGACAAGATCTCTCACTGTGGTATTTCTCCCTGCAGTTCCCCTTTCCCAGTTCTACCGAGGTAACCAGATCCTTGCTGCTTCCTCCACCAACTCTCCGCTACAGAGGAAGTTCAGGGTTAGGCTGCCCAAAATAAAATTACTCGAAAGATGCTTTTCCCTAGCTTTTCTTTTCCTACAACTTGAGCTCATTAAAGAAAGGATGTTCTCTTTCTGAAACCATTGATGAAAAAGAGGTGAATCGTTCAGACAAACAAAAGACAGCAGGCAGGATTTCTTTTAGACTTAAAAAGAGAGAAAGAGGAGATGGCAATGACGTGAGTGGTCTTTGGACTGTGCTCACTGAGTGGTGTGTATAAGTGTTAAGACTCTGGGGGGACAGTGAAGAGTTCCTTGGTAAGACAGTTAACATGATGGGCTGCTTGGTTAATGGGCTTTCAGTTGAAAGCCCTGAGGTTTGAGTTCACCCCTGGGTGCCTCAGAAGAAAGGCCTGGGAATCAACTTCTGCAATAGCAGCCTGACAGTCTGATGCTACAGTGACACAATTCTACAGATGCTTTGACAGGGATCAGCCTAAAGACAGTTTCCCCAGCCTCTGAAAATCAAAACCTAAAGGAGATAGTGGTGGATATAGAAAATGAAGATAATAAAAAGACCTCAAAACACAAGATAATGGCCTTGTCTATTCTAGCTAGGTACTACATATATGCCTTAGACTACTATGGCAAGCCTGGAACAAGAGGAGAACTCAAAAAAAAAGCTCAAATTTCATTTTATTCCAGCCTAGCAAATAGAGAGGTTGAAAGATCTATTTTGATATAAAGGAAATATAGAAATATATCTACACATATATGTTACACACAAGTTTATAAACTAAATTTCATCTCCACTACTATAGACTTTCAAAAGATTGAATAAATCTTTCTTGGGAGATTACTTCCTCTCATGTGCTTTGGACATGTTATCAAGAGGAGCCAGGGCAACATGCTTGATAGACAAGGCAGTCCACTCAAGTACCCCCTCAATGCAAAACACTTTGTTCTGTTAAACTGGCATTCCATGATGCTCACCTTCCTGACAATCGCTGAAGACAAAGCTGGTACATAAGCAAATGTGGTGAAGAAAGCTGATGGTGTCTCAAAAGATATATGTCTGGGGTCGTAAAGACTTGAAGATGAAAAAGCAGCCAACTAGCTAATAAAGCCCAAATGGAAGAAACACACCAGCCAGTATTATCAGGAGGTGTTAATGGCACCAGGTATCAGGCATCAAAGAACAAAAAATCATATCATTGTGAATGAGGGGGAGTGCAGAGTGGGGACCCAAAAACCCATCTATAGGCAACTGGATATCCCCTTAGAGAAGGGTTGTGGGGAAGAAACGATCCAGTCAGGGTGCAGTGTAGCACTGATGAACACACAGCTTTCCTCTAGTTCTTTAATGCTTTCTCCTCCCCACTATCATGATCCCAATTCTACCTTACAAATCTGACTAGATCAGAGGATGTACACTGATACAAATAGGAACCGGAAACCTGGAGAATCCAAGACAGACGAATCCCTCAGGACCAGTGCTGAGAGTAGTGATACAGGGAGGGTAGAGGGGAGGTGGGGTAGAAAGGGGGAACCGATTACAAGCATCTCACATAACCCCCTTCCTGGGGATGGACAACAGAAAAGTTGGTCAAGGGAGACATTGGAAGTATAGGACATGAATATATATATATATATATACATATAAAAATTAGCAAGGGTTTGTGAGAGAGGAACAGTGGGGGAGGGAGAGGAAAATGAGGAGGTGATACCAAGGGTTCAAGTAGAAAACACATGTTTTAAGAATGATGATGGCAACAAAAGTACAAATGTGCTTTGTATACAATGGATGGATGTGTGGATTGTGAGAAGAGTCATATGAGCCTCCAATAAAATGATTTTTTTTTAAGTAGAAGTGGTGGGAAAAAAAGAAAAAAAGACTCTGTTGCTTAGGGAGCATTGAGTTTATTTTAATGGTTGTAGAACAATCTGGAGAGGGACATCAATAATGGTTGTACAACATGAAGAGTATAATCAATAGCAATGAATTATACATGTAGAAGTTGTTGAATGGGAGAATGTTTTGTAGTGTATATTTTTTGCCAAAATTAAAAAATACACAAATTGCAATGACTACAATGAAGAAAAAAACATTCTAAAATTGATAGTGGTAAAGACTGTTCAACTCATCTTGATATGACTGAGCTATTGAATTGTATAATATGTGGATGGAGTGCCAATACAACTGTTAAAAAAAGGAAGCTTCTCAATGAATAGGTAGAGAGAATGACTGCAACAGGGAGCTCAGACACAGGAAGTTCGTGAGTGTGGTGCAGGCTGGAGACTGTTAGGTTGTACATACAGTCAGAATGAGTCAGCATGATCTCGACAGCACCCGAGAAGGAGCATTTCTGTCATAGACCATATTTATACAAAGGTTAGAAGTTATTAAAAATGACAGACGAGATCCCAGCTCAGCTTACCATGAAGAAGTCTGAGTGCTTGCAGAACTTGGCAACTTGGCTACAACACGTGTGCATATTTAGGAGGCTAAGTAAAAGCAGTACAGTTTATGGGGAGTGGGGAGAAGTGCTACGTATCAGAACATTAAGAGAACTGTCATGAATAACACATTCTCTCCAACTGATATTATTCCTCTTTGATATTTAGCAATTACTGTTAGTCTATCATACTTTTCTTTTTATAATTGTTTTCATGTTTAAATGTAAGATTTATCGAGCACTTTTCTATTCTGTGAGAATATGGCAATGAGTAAAACAATAATCAAACACATTGCTGTATTTTAAAGACCATTATAACTTCTTCTCCTGAAGCAAACGTTCTTTGATATAACTACTTAGTATACATAAAAGTGTTACATAAAAGTGAAATTAAAAACAGTATGATAATCTCAGTAATTTAATCTCTTGCCATCTATTTCTGTAAACAGCTATAGCTTTAAAAACCCTCAGCAGGGTCCCTAGAAATCAGAAGAGATTTGATCATAGTGAGTTATGGTAGGTCTTCATCTTCTTTTCAATCAAGCTTGTTATAAATTGTTTGGTTAATTCCCCCCACCCATTATTATCAGTACACATTTTGGTGCTCAAATTGTCCCAGATTTGACCACTAGGAACTCTGGCAATTTCATAGGTCCTTTTGATATCCTGCTAAGAGTCTGAATCACACAATGTCTGAGCTCATTTTATACTTTCCTGGCCCCAGCTTTGTGTTTGCCATTTCTCTAAAGAGACCTCCTTCTAGTAGACAGTGGTATTTAGAAACCAAGACCTGAGTTTCAGGTGTCATTGTTCGTATTGTGTCATTTATTTAGGCCAGTGGTTCTCAACTTTGTGTTGTGACTCCTTTAGGGGTTGAATGACCATTTCACAGGGGTCACCTCATTAATAACAGCAGCAAAATTACAGTTATGAAGTAGCAACAAAAATAATTTTATGGTTGGGGGGGTCACCACAACATGAGGAACTGTATTAAAGGGTCACAGAATTAGGAAGGTTGAGAACCAGTGATTTAGGCCCTCACTGAAGATAATGTTGGGGAAGACGTGTGAGCTGTGCATGCACATATCTAGATCTTTTTCTCCATCTAACTATATGAAAAAATGTCTCCATGTGATGATTGGGAACTATATCTGTGTGCATATATGTATAGATTTAGTATTAAGGTAGTAGATGGACATTGGACCTCCACTCAAGTACTCCTTCAATGCAAGAACACTTTGTTCTATTAACCTGGCATTCCATGATGCTCACCTTCCTGACACAATTGTTGAAGACAAAGCAGGTGCATAAGCAAATGTGGTGAAGAAAGCTGATGGTGCCCAGCTATCAAAAGCTACAGCATCTGGGGTCTTAAAGAATTAAAGATAAACAAGAGAAGCAACAAAGCCCACATGGGAGAAGCACACCAGCAGTGTGATCATGAGGTGTCAAAGGATCAGGGTCGAGGCCTCAAAGAACAAAAAATCCTATCATTGCAAATGAAGGGGAGAGTGGTGTGGGGACCCAAAACCCATCTGTAGGCAACTGGACATTCCCTTACAGAGGATCATGAGGAGGAGATGAGCCAGTTAGAGTGCAGTACATCGTCAAGGAAACATACAACTTTCCTCTAGTTCTTAAATGCTTCCCTCCTCCCACCCCCAATATCATGATCCCGATTCTACCTTACAAATCTGGCTAGACCAGGGGATGTACACTGGTACAGATAAAACCTGGAAACACAGGCAATCCAGGACAGACAAACCCCTCAGAATAAATAATGAGAGTAGCAATACCAAGAAGGGAAGGGGAAGGTTGGGGTAGAAAGGGGGAACCGATCACAAAGATCTATATATAACCCCCTCCCTGGGGGACAGGCAACAGAAAAGTGGCTGAAGGGAGACATTGGACAGTGTAAGATATAAAAAATAATAATAATTTATAAATTATTAAGGGTTCATGAGGGAAAGAAGTGGGGGAGGGAGGGAAACAATGAGGGGCTGATACCAAAGACTTAAGTAGAAAGCAAATGTCTTGAGAATGAAGATGGCAACAGATGTACAAATGTGCTTGACACGAGGCATGGATGTATGGATTGTAATAAGAGTTGGAGAAGCCCCCAATAAAATTATTTTTAAAAAGAAAAAATACCTCCAAACCAACACCATGGGACACATTCTTCCCTTCCCTGACAGCGAGAGACCAAATTCTTATCTTTGTAAACATATTCTTCTCATTTGCCCAAGCTTTGAGTACACAAAAAGGTTTTTCAGTGTCTATGTGTACCTTTGATCTAAGCGGATTTGCCAGGTAGCATTGGGATCATGATAGTGGGAAGGAGGAAGCATTTAGAGGAGAGTTGCATGTTCCATCATTCCTACACTGCACCCTGATTGGCTTGTCTCCTGCAAACCTTCTGTAAGGGGATGTTGTTTCACCTACAGGTGGGTTTGGGGTTCCCAATCTGTACTCCCCCTCATTTATAATGATATAATTTTTAGTTCTTTGAAGCCTGATACCTGATCCCTTCAACACCTCTTGGTCACACAGGCTGGTGTGCTTCTTCCACGTGGGCTTTGTTGCTTCTGAGCTAGATGGCCGCTTGTTTACCTTCACATCTTTTTTTTTTTGGGGGGGGGGCATCACTGCTCTCCGGTGGTGGGAGTAGGAGGCCCAGGCCCACTACTGGAATTGAACCTCCGTCCCAGTGGGCTGCAGTCCAGCGCACAACCACTATGCCACCGGGGCTCAGCCCTACCTTCACATCTTTAAGACTCCAGATGCTCTATCTTTTGCTCATTGGGCACCATAAGCTTTCTTCACCACATTTGCTTATGTACACTCTGTCTTCAGCCATCATATCAAGAAGGTGGGCACCAATGATATGACAAAGAACAAAAAGTTCTTTGGAGCCTGATAACTGCTTCCATTGACACCCCATAGGAACCGGAAACATGGGGAATTCAGACAGATGATCCCTTTAGGACCAGTGATAAGAGTGGCGATAGTAGGAGGGTGAAGGGAAGGTGGAGTAGAAAGGGGGAACCAATTGTAAGGATCTACATATAACCTCCTCCCTGGAGTATGGACAATAGGGAAGTGAGTAAAGGGAGACATCCCACAGTGTATAATATGACAATTTAATAAAAATTCATAAATTGTCCAGGGTTCATGAAGAAGGGGGAAGCAGGGAGGGAGAGGAAAAAGGAGGAGCAAATACCAAGGGCTTAAGTAGAAAGAAAGTGTTTAGAGAATGATGTGGCGACAAATGTACAAATGTGCCTTGCGTACAATAGATGGATGTATGAATGGTGATGAGTTATATGAGCTCCCAATAAAATGTTTTTTTTAAAAAAAGAGACCGGGGTGACAGGTGTTATGGATAGTATTATTTTACCTTTCTGAGTTTCTGAGTCAACGTGATGACCTACAGCAGCTTTTTTTGCCAGCTACCTCGGTGATGGACACAGCAACTGTCTTTCTCACATGACAAACAGTGAAATGACCTGGAGGAGGATAAAGACGCTGTCAACACACAAGGGCTTTCCCAGAATCACGCAACATCACCAGACCTCAAAGATTTGGGGCCATCTTGCCACTTCTTACCAGAATGGTACCCAGTCATCTCTTCGGGTTATATATGAGTGCTATGTCTCTATCATTGATGCTAGGGAGGTGAAAACAGTGTGGGCAGTGTGACTACCCGGCACAGGTGCATATCCAGTGCTGACTTGGCCCGGATGGTTCAGGATGATCAACTGAGCAGGGAAGTCAGCTGCTTCCATTGGTGGGTCATTTTTGCTGTCATCAGCCACTCTGTCAGAGACATTCTTGACATTGAAACTGATAAAGGTCCACAGAGTTTCACTCAAGCTTCATGGTGCCTTTCAACAGACTTTATTTACTTCAGTGGTAATGCTGACTGGAGCCGAAGTGACCATCGTGCCCTGTTCTGAAATACCTTTCTCCAGGCTGCCCACAGGAGCAGTGGCAATCCCACCAATTTGGTAGACACCCTGGAGACACAGGAGCAATAGTTTGTCCCTTGGACAAGTTGGTGGCAGCATGCAATCCTGAGCTTCCAGCAGTGTGGTTCCACTGGCATTGCCTCCTTTCGGGTGACCTTCCATCACTTGAACCAATGCCTGCTAGCACTTGGCTCCAGCATGCTGTCATCACTCCAACCAGAAGCTGGCACAAATGTTGTTGGGTCAGGATTGTAGCCAATTTGCTTAATGAAGGTGGTGACTTCTTTAATGACCTTCTCATATCTCTTCTGGCTGCAATGTGACTCAATGGAATCTATTTTGTTAAAACCAATAATTATTTGTTTCACAGCAGTGTGCAAGCCAGAAGGGCATGCTCATGGATCTGTCCATTCTTGTAGACAACTTCAAATTCACCAACACCAGCAGCAGCATCCAGGACTGCACAGTCAGTCTATAGTGTTCCTGTGATGATGTGTTTTGATAAAACCTCTGTATCCTAGCGTATTAATGATGAAAGCATAATACTTACTGACGTCAGATCTCCACAAGTAGATACCAATGAGGATATCATGCTTGGCTATCAGTATATCCAATACCCAGGCATACTTGAAGGAGTCCTTCCCCATGCCAGCAGTTTCCTTCTTCATTTTTGCTATGGTTGTTGTGTTGGTCCCACCACATCTGTGAATCAGGTAACCCACAGTGAGGGACTGACCTGATTCAACATGTCCAAATGATGATCATGGTGACATAAGTCTTTTACTTTCCCATTTTGGCTAAGATTTTGTGATGATTTTCACCAATTGTATTCTGGCAGCAAATCCATTGTGGAAAAAAACTACTTTGTATTATTCTTGCCATTTTTCTGTACATTTGAGATTGCTTAAAAATGAAAAGGAGAAGGGCTGAGCCCCGGTGGCGTAGTGGTTGTGCACGGGACTGTGGCCCACTGGGACGGAGGTTCAATTCCAGCAGTGGGGCCGGGCCTCCTACTCCCACCACCGGAGAGCAGTGATGCCCAAAAAAAAAGCAAAAAAAAAAAAATGAAAAGGAGAAGAAAAAAAAAAGAACATTCAAGGAATGAGAGATAGCCCTTGGGGAGAGATATAGTAACACAACTCAAAGCTCAGTAGCAAGCTCAGATGAGAGGAAGACATGTCCCAAGGAAGCGAGCGATCACTTGAAAGACTTCAAAGATCATCACAAAATTCAGTCTGAGGAAGAGAAATCATCAACAATATAATAGAAAAATAAGTTCCTTACACCTAAGGACCCAGAATCACAAATGACAAAAAGATCTACACCAATACCTTTAGAACAGAAGAGGAAAAAAGAATCAAAGAATCGTCAAATGGAAAAGAATGCCAGCTGGTTAAGAATAGGAAAGACAAGGCTGAGCCCCGGTGGCGTAAGTGGTTGAGTGCAGGACTGTGGCCCGCGGGCTTGGCGGTTCAAATCCAGCGATGGCTATCAGGAGCAGCACTGGGTAGCGCCCATGATCACCACAGGTAGTGATGCCCACACACACAAAAAAAGAATAGGAAAGACAGAAGAGATCTGGAGTCAGAATGACGTTAGGTTTCTCAGCTATTGACACAGGAAGTGAGAAGAACGGGGCTTTTTTTTGGGGGGGGGGGCATCACTGCCCTCAGGTGGTGGAAGTAGGAGGCCCAGCCTTTGCTCCGTGGAGCTGGAATCGAACCTCCATCCCAGTGGGCTGCAGTCCTGCGAACAACTACTACGCCACCGGGGTTCAGCCAAGAATGGTTTTTTAAACGTCTGAAGGTATGTGGTTAGGCCTATAATTCTTTAACTGGTCAAAGTATCCCCACAGAGAGGAGAGGCGAGAACAAGGATATGTTCAAATCTTCAACATCTGGATATTAGGCACATTCAGAAAACACACTTTCTTAGAAAGCAAACTTCCCATGTACCTCCCCAAGGAATAAAAAGCTAAGAACGATAAAATTTGTGACGCAGAGAGTAGGGGATCCTACTCAGCAGAAATGGGAAAGGGCAACCTAGGGTGAGGTCCAATCAAACTGTAGAAGGGGGAGGGCTGCATAAAGGACCACTCAGGGTGAACATGTTGAAAGGATATTAAAACTTTTTTGAAGGTAGAGCTTAAGTATTAGTGAGAGCACACAGAATATTAAACAACAGCAACACTAAAAAATAGTCAACTGAGCTCCGGTGGCGTAGTGGTTGTGCACAGGACTGCGGCCCATTGGGTTGGCGGTTCAAATCCAGCAGCAGCTCTCCAGGAGCAAGGCTGGGCCTCCTACCTCCACCAGCAGGCAGTGATGCTCCCTCCCAAAAAAGCAGTCAACTGTAAAGAAAAATTCATAAAAGAAAGAGAAATGAAATAATAGTATACTATTATATGAAATAATAGTATAAATAGTAATAGTATACTTGATAGCTTCATAAGAATCCTGGTAACATATATACATTGGACTCTTAACAGCAAGGTCAGCAGTTAGATTTATTGCCTCAAAACCCCACAAGGGCAGTTGTACTCTGGCCAAGAAGGTCACGATGAGTTAGCATTAACTTCATGGCAGTGAATTTGCCTTCTTTGGGCTTAGATTGCCTAACCAGGAGTCGTGATGGAGCTGTAGGTTAGGCAGTTGGCTACCAACAGCGAGGTTGGTAGTTCAAACTTAATAGCCACTCTGAACACCCCGACTCCAAAACCAGCAGGCACCTCATGGGAGAAAGATGAGGCTGTCGTGTCCTGTGGATTGTGATAAGAGCTGTAAGAGCCCCCGATAAAATGAAATTAATAAAAACAATTTACAGTATCATAAACTCTACATAAGGTTGCTGTGAGTCAGAACCAGCTCTATGGCAGTAATTTTGATTTGAAATAGCTTATGTGAAAATGTTTATATCATCATCATACTATAAATACTCGTTATTTATTAGCAATTGTTTACTAAACATCTACGATGCACCAGACATTAGTGATGCAATAGGGATCAAAGCCAGGCTGAATCCCTCATATGGGTCATATTTTAGTGTATGGAAAAGAAGTGAGAATTTAAAAAATAAACACAGTATATGACATAGCCAACAAACCAACTCACTGCCTTCAAGCCGATTGCAACCCAGCAATCCTACAGGACAGGGTAGAACTAACTGCCCCTCTGTGTTTCTGAGGCTCTAACTCTTTCTCCCACAGAGCATCTGGCGTTTTCAAACTGATGAGCTGGAGGTCAGCGACCCAAAGCATAACCACCACACACATACACACACGCACACACACACACACACACACACACACACACCACGCTCCTCGATGAGATGCTGATACACAGGGTAAAACAAAGCATGAGCAGTCAGTAGAGCAGTTGGGGATGTTGGGGACAGAAGGAAGGTTCGCAGGTGTCGATGCGGTGGCCATGGTCACACACACACACAGAGGAGGTGTGACATTTGATTGAGGTGGAAGAGCGGTGAGAGAACAAAGCCTGTGGGTATCTCAGGAGAGTATTAGGTATGGTAGTCTCGGTGTGAACGCAGCAGCCAGCTGAGTGGATAGACGGCTTGCGGAACTGAGGAGAGGGCTGGTGTGGCTAGAACAGTGAGCGAGAGAAGAAACTGACGGGAGATATCAGAGATGACAAGAGGCCAGATCTATGTACAAATGTGCTTGATACAATTGATATAAAGGAGTTATAAGAGCTGTAAGACAGACAGACACACAGACAGACACACACACACACACCAAAAAGGATTTATAATGATGAAAGAGGCCTGATCATTCAGGGGCAGGCATTATTGAGACTGGCTTCTCCTCCCCTTTGTGATGGGAAGAGGTAGAGGAATAGTTTCATTTTAACGGGATCATTCTGTTGAGACTGGACTAAAGAGGGGCCTGGGCGTGCAGAGAAACTATTTGCAAGGTGATTACCATAATTCAAAAGAGAGATAATAACGTTTTGAACCAAGGTGGTTTCATGGAGATGGTGAAAAGGTGTGGCTTCTGGATGTATTAGGAAAGATGAAATACAGGGTGATGGAGGGAAGAGTGGAAGGCTTTAGCGAATAGGAAAGTGACAATGCCGTTGACTCCCTGGGAAACGGAAGGAATGGACGGGGCTCGGGAGGGCTGCAGGCGATCTCTCCACTGGCCTTTGGTAACACACAGCATCAGTCTTCGATCAAAATAAGAAAAGACAGAGGCAAGGATCAGGGCGCTTGCTCCGGCAAGGCGGCAGGTAGCGCAGAACTGAAGATCAGAGAACGTGGCTGCAGGTGGAGATCAGAGAACGTGGCTGCAGGTGGAGATCAGAGAACGTGGCTGCAGGTGGAGATCAGAGAACGTGGCTGCAGGTGGAGATCAGAGAACGTGGCTGCAGGTGGAGATCAGAGAACGTGGCTGCAGGTGGAGATCAGAGAACGTGGCTGCAGGTGGAGATCAGAGAACGTGGCTGCAGGTGGAGAACAGAGAACGTGGCTGCAGGTGGAGATCAGAGAACGTGGCTGCAGGTGGAGATCCACAGCAGGCTGGAGAGTGGAGCAGAGTCCTTGGCTTGTCTTCTCTCGACTGTGAACACCGAGCGGGACACCGAGCGGGACACGGAGTCCATTTCCAGAGACATGCCCAGTGGGTGTCATGAAGGTGATCAAACAGCCTGCCCTCTTATCCCCTGTCAACCTCAACATCAGAATGACAGCTCTGAGGGTACAGGAAGGGCGAGGGTGGGGTGGGGGGTGGAGAGATAATGGATAACTGAATAAATAGCCCCACTATGGCAAAAATAAGTACCTAAATATGGATTCCCAGGGGGCTGGGGGGGAGGGGCGATGTCAAAGAGTGCAAGAGGAAAGAAAGCTCTTTGAAACTGAGTGTGGCAATACTGCTGGGTGTGATTGAACAGACGTCTGTAATCGTTCCCAATAAAATGATTTATATATATATATATATACTTATGTATATATATATATATATGTTAGTACTGAAGAAAATAAGTCTGAGATGCCGGTTGTCTATTAAAGTGTGGGTGTTTAGTAAGCACTTGGATGCAGTCCCTAATTCGGAAAGAACTTTGTTGGAAATATAAACTTGAGACACCATCACTGAATATTGAGCTTACCAAAAATTACAACTTAACCATAAGAGGAGAAGGCAAAAGCATATGTGCACTTCAGGGTAGACAGTGTAGGAAGCTAAACCAACATTTTACATATGAGGTTGATAGAGAATTTGGAAAATCCATGAAATCACTGTCTTATTATTAGTACTGCTATCTGCACAAAGGCCACAGGTGGATTGTTTGATCACAGAGAAATGTCCTCTCCCACTGTATAAGAGGCTCAAAGTCCAAATTCCAAGAGTGACAGCTCTTGGGAAAAATCCTTGTCTGCTTGCAGCATCTGTAGACTCGATATTCTCTGGAGTTCTCCAGTTGTCGTAGCATTGATCTTTCCTGGGACTACACACTTTTCTGTTCTGAGATCCCAGGTCCAAAGCACACCCTTCAATTGTCACACTGCTTTCTTGGCGGCAGTATCTCCCTCTGTTTTCTGCCCATGTCTGAGTGTTTGTGAGATTAAAAGGTGTTGCAGGTCACACCCTAGAGAGCTCTCCCACCACACTCTTCATCCTCTTATTGGTTTATCAGATCAAATCACCTCCCTCTGATCCACATGCAACTGGCACATTGCATCATCATGTAATTGGCAAGCCACTGAGAATCATGATGCAGCCAAGTTGACAGATCTTTTGTGGGGATACAATTCAATTCATGAGAGTAGCTATCTATGTGCTATTTTAAAAAACGAACAGTCTGGTTACTTCTGTTAAATTGCTTTTAGAACCTTTTCGCTCATCTTCTTTAGGGTTAGGAATTTTTTTGAGGGGGCGGGCATCAAGGGTTAGGAATTTTTTAAAACGTGTTTTCAACAGCTTTATTGAGATAAAATATGTATGACTTAATTCATCTATTTAAAGTGTAGAAGGTAATAGCTTTTGATAAATTCAGAATTGTGCAACCATCACTATAGTCATTTCTAGAGCATTCTTATTACACAAAATAGAAATCCTGCAGCCCTTATTCATCAACTCTCAATTCTCCCAATACTTACCCACTGACCACCACCACCCCCTCCCCTATCATTCCAGCACTGGACAACTGCTATTCTACTCTCTGTCTTTGCTTTTCTGAGTATTTCACTTCCATGAAATCACACAATATGTGGTTCTTGGCGACTGGTTTCTTTCACTCCAAGATGGTGGTGTTTGTTGTTCCTCCTTGCAAGTTCAGTCCTCTCAAATCCACCCCTGGTTGTTAATTCTTCCATCTCTGCTTCACAGAAGTCAGGATCATCCTATCTAACAATGTCCTCAGAAAAGCTGAACACTGTGCAGGCTTAGGAGACAGGCAAGAGTACTGGGACTTTTCAGAACCATTGACCAGAGGAGATCAAAATAGCAGCTTTTGCCCAAAAACCAAGCTCAAAAGACAGGAAGGGAGAAAATGGGAGGAGCGCTATGACATGGAGGGGAAGGTTACTAAGTTACAAAACAAAAGAGTGCATCAACCGTTGCATGCAAAGCTAATTTGTTCGGTAAACCTTCCCACAAACCATGCTATTTTCTTTTCTAGAAAGAGAAAAACAAACACCTCCCTTGCCATCTTCCATGGTAAGAAGGTACCACCCTGCAATACCAGTGGTTCCCATCCGGTTGGCAGCGTCTGACAGGCTAGCACCCAGAGTAGCTTTGCTTAATGACTGCAGCCAGCATGCCACATTCAATTTAAGCTTGTTGGCAGTGTTTCTTACATTCCTGCAGGTTAAAACTATAAAGTATGTGAAGCTTGGGGGGACAATTGATTGTAGTAATTACATAATCTAGTGTCAATTTGAGGGGATTAAAAGTGAAGGGGTGGAGTCTGGCCTGTCAATTAAGATATAACCAAGGAAGCCTCGGTGTAGGCATGACCTTCTCCTAAGAATGCTTGGAACTCCTATATTTGCTCCTTGGAGGTGGGGAACACCTCTCTCAGCTCACTCCCTTGAAGACTCTCTATTGGCATAACTTGCTCCATGAGACACTCTACCAATAAGACATATGTCGTTACACTGATAGATCCCATACCCCAGGACCTGGAGAAGCCATGTGGAGACCCCTGCCAGGATTGAGATGCTTACAACACCACTGGATCCAAAGATTTTCTACTCACTAGCCTGTGATCGTACTGCATTCGGCATCATTGCATGTGTTTCATGAGTCTGAAGAGGACTTTATAGATTGGCCTTGGACATATGGGTTAAAATCAGACTTATGGGCTTAAACTGGACTGAGTTGGGATGCTTTCTTAATGTACAATTACCCTGTATATGAAACTCTCCCTTATACACATATGAGTTTCCATGGATTTGTTTCTCTAGTCTTTCCAGACTAACACATTGATCCTGCATTTTGAATTGGATTGTGAAGATATATCTATATATCTACATCTATATGAATTTATATATAAAGAGAAATTTGAATAATGGAAAGAGGTACCTTTTACATTAAATTTCATAGACTCAACTCAAATGCCTTTGTTTACATTGCTTACCAAGTTGCCTGAAACAACACAAAAACCTCTCCCACGTTGGTATTTGATCCAGGAATTAAAGCAAAATATTGAACTTACTTTTAGAATATTTGAATGCATTAGGTGATTTTCATTGAAAGAAATAGCTGGAACAATAAGTAATTCAAAATCAGTTGTGAGGATGGTATAAGAGGCTGGTAGGGCTTAGTCAAGGGCAATGTAACCAAGAGGAAACACTGAAACCCAAATCAAGGCTGGGAATGATAGTGGGACAAAAGGAAAGTAAAAGGAAATAGAGGAAAGAACTAGGAGACAAAGGGCATTTATAAGGGTCTAAATACAGGCATGTACATAAGTGAATATATTTATATATGATGATGGAGAAATAGACCTATGTGCATATATTTATAGGTTCAGTATTAAGGTAGCAGATAGATATTGGGCCTCCACTCAAGTACTCTCTCAATGCAAGAGCACTTTGTTCTATTAACCTGGCATTCCATGATGCTCACCTTTTCAACACGGTCACTGAAGACAAAGTGGATGCATAAGCAAATGTGGTGAAGAAAGCTGATGGTGCTTGGCTATCAAAATAAATAGCATCTGAGGTCTTATAGGCTTGAAAATAAACAAGCGGCCATCTAGCTGAGAAGCAATAAAGCTCACATGGAAAAAGCACATCAGCTTGTGTGATCATGAGCTGATGAGATCAGGTATCAGGCATCAAAGATCAAAAAATCATATCATTGTGAATGAGGAGTGCAGAATAGGAACCCAAAGCCCATCTGTAGGCAACTGGGCATCCCCTTACAGAAGGGTCACAGGAAGGAGACCAGCTAATCATGTTGCAGCGTGGCAACAATGTAACATACAACTATCCTCTAGTTCTTTAATGCTCTATCTCCCCCCTCCCCCACTACCACGATCCCAATTCTACCTTACAAATCTAGCTAGACCAAAGGATGTACAATGGTACTGGAACTGGAAACACAGGAAATCCAGGACAGAAGAACCCCTCAGAACCAGTGGTGAGATTGGCAATACTGGAATGGTGGCCTGAAGGTGGAGTAGAAAGAGGGAACCAATTACAAGGATCTCATATAACCCCTTCCCTGGGGATGAACAACAGAAAAGTGGTGAAGGGAGATGTCAGTAGTGTAAGATATGACAAAATCATAATAATTTATAAATTATCAAGGGCTCATGAGTGAAGGTGGGTGGGGGGAGAGAGGAAAAATGAGAAGCTGATACCAAGGGCTCAAATAGAAAACAAATGTTTTGAGAATGATGATGACAACAAATGTACAAATGTGCTTGACACAATGGATGAACATATGGATTGTGATAAGAGCTGTATGAGCCCCCAGTAAAATGGCCATCATATCCAAAAGATTGTCTTCCTCATTAAAAGTAAAAAAAAAAAATAGGAAGGGTTTATTTCCCATGTTTACAATACTAAGGTTTCTCTCAAACACTCAAATCACAATGAGACAGATTAGTGCCCATAGAGTTTCTAAGTTGTAATCTTTCCTGGAGCAAATCAACGAGTCTTTTCTCTCATCTCAGGTGGAGCTGTTGGGTGAATTTTAACCAGTGATAGGACTCAGCGGTTCATACCAGTTTGGCAAAACCAATCCATAATTTTTTATTGAGTTTGGTGAACTGGTTGCAAAAACGCACTTGCAATCAGGGTTCTCTCTTAGATGGACTGCTAGCAGCTGCCAAATGTAGAAATCACAAATTTTCTAAGGAGCCCTCAGGGTAGAGTGGTCACACATTGGACTTTGATCTTCAAGGTCTACAGTTTGAAAGGATCAGCTGGTCCTTGAAGAAAGACGGGCTTTCTGCTCCCATAAAAAGTTTGTCTTGGAAACTCATAGGGTCAGTTCTATCTATACTGTCCTATCTATACTGTCTCTATGAATTTGGCATCCACTTGATGGGCCGTGAGAGTTAATGTTTATCTGTTCAACAGAGTATTCTAAGTATTTTGTGATAATGTTCATTCCACCCTTAGGTATAAAATTTTAGATGGGGCTATCTTTCTAATTTATTTATTCATTTCATGAAATTTGCTTTGAGGAAATATTCCTTTTGATGAAAGAGTAATTTTAATCCATTACATTTGTTATATCAGCAAGCAAACAGAACATAAAGAGAAAAAGTGCCAAAAACCAGAGGGTGACTCACCGTTATTCGTTTCAGCTTTGTGTTGTGCCCCAAATTCCCACCAGATGTTATGAGTGAATTATATCATTTCTATAAGTTCTTGAAGAGCTAAAAATATTGTCAGAACAATTTCTGTCAGTTCAGTAAAAGCAGAAAGTGATTTTTCAAAGATGAACAGAGTATGTTCAGAGAAGAGAAGTCTCCTGTTTCTAGTACATCGAAAGCAATGACTATTGTCTAATTCTACTGCTACTGCAAAAAGATAGTTAAGATAAATCCCACAGCTGATGATGCTTGGATAAAAGCAAAGAATATTGCAAGTGAGGACACCAATCAAGAAACAATATGGAAATATTTAAAAATAACCATTTTATTGGTTTTGTCAGGTACTACTATTTTTATTAGTAGCTAAAACTCATAGTCTAGTTTTGTGTACCTCTTTAATTGTTCTAATTTAAGTATTAAGTGTATGAAATAATAAACTACCTTTCAGTATCTTTTTTAACACTTGAAAAGGTCATTAGCAGAGCAAACTGGTTGTTGAATTGTTTGAATTCCATCACTGATTTGAACCACCAACCTTGCACTTAACAGAAGAGCATTGAACCACTGTGACAGCAGGGCATCTTTATATGTACATATAGTTACCACAACAGCATCTTGAATCATCAGTCTATAAAACAAAGCTATGTCGGACACCCTTGAAGGAAAATAGAAGCTATTGAAGGGCTTTAGTATGTGAATGGCATGATTTAATTTGCTCTGTAGAGCAAGGATTAGGTGGGAGAAGAATGGAACTGGGGAGAGCAGACGGAGAAATCTCAGTAGTTTAGAGGGGTGCTTCTAAAACTTTTGTGTGCATATAAGTTATCTGGGGGATCTTACCAAAAGGTCCGTTGTGGCTCAGCAGATTTGAGAGGGCCATGAAATCGCATTTCTAACAAGCTGCCAGGTGAGCGTGAAGTTCCTTGTCCATGTGAACCACACTTGAGAAGCAGTGCTTTAGAGTGGGAGAGTAGCAGCACAGATGGAGGGAATGGAAGCCCCTGAGAGCTATTTAGAGAATAGAATAAGAGAACTGTTTAACAAGGAAGGTTTTTATATTAATTTTTTACATATATATATATATGACATTGGAGTTTTTTTGTTGTTACCATTGTTTTATTTAGGGGGGTTGCTTCATTTTAGGAAGCCTTTTTTGGTACATTTTGTTACCTTTGCAGGTCTATCTAAGTAAGATAGGCTGGATGAACAGTCTAGAGATGAAAACGACAGGACTGATGGTTCTGGGGCGGGGGCAGGAGGGTGGGCATGGGAGAAGGGGAGGAGGGGGAAAGAAGATGGTGGTGACCAGCCCAGGGATAAGGGTATATCAACTGATCAAAAATTAGAGACAAGGTGGTTGAGAGAAGTCCAATTGGGATTGATCAAGAGTAATGTAACAGAGAGAAAACACTGAAACCCAAATGGAGGCCGAGCATGATAGTGGGACAGGAGGAAAGTAAAAAAAAAATAGAGGACAGAACTTGGTGGTAAAGGGCATTTATAGAGGTTTAAATACAGGCATGTACATAGGTGCATATAATTGTATGTGACAATGGGGGAAATAGATCAATGAACATATACTTATAGGCTTAGTAGTAGAACAGCAGATGGGCATTGGACCTCCCCTTGAGTACTCCCTCAGTGCAAGAACACTTTGTTCTCCTAAATTGGCATTCTATGATGCCCACCTTCCTGACACGATCACTGAAGACACATGTGTGCATAAGCAAAGGTGGTGAAGAAAGCTGATGATGCCTGGCTATCAAAAGATAATAGTGTCTGGGGTCCTAAAGGCTTGAAAGTAAACAAGAAGCCATCCAGCTCAGAAGCAACAAAGCACACATGGAAGAACCACACCAGCCTGTGGGACCATGAGCTGTCCAAGGGATCGGTTATCGCTTCAAGAACTAAAAGTCATGACATTGCGCGTTCGCTTTCCTGATATGATCACTGATGACAAAGAGGTGCAAAAGCAAATGTGGTGAAGAAAGCAGATGGTGCCAGGCTATGAAAAGATATAGCGTCTGGGGTCTTATAGGCTTGAGTAAACAAGTGGCCATCCAGCTCAGACGCAACAAAGCCCACATGGAAGAAGCACACCAGCCTGTGTGACCATGAAGTGTTGAAGAGATCCAGTGTCAGACATCAAAGAACTGAAATTATATCATTATAAATAGGGGGGAGTACAGATTGTAGACCCAAAGTCCATCAACAGGTGAAGCGACATCCTCTTACAGAGGATTTGCAGGGAGGAGATGAGCTAGTCTAGGTCCAGTGTAGTAATAATGAAATAGGCATCTTTCCTCTAGTTCTCAAATGCTTCCTCCTTCTCACTATCATGCTCCCTGTTCTACCAGACCAGTCCAGCTAGAACAGGAGATGTACACTGGAGTTGGAAACATGGGGAATTTAGGATAGATGTTTCCTCAGGACTAGTGAGGGGAGTGGTGATACTGGGAGGGTGAAGGGATGGTAGAATAGAAAGGGGGAATCAATTTCAGGGCTCTACATATAACCTCCTCTCTGGGCCATGGCCAACAGGGAAGTGAGCGAAGGGACACATTGGACAGTGTATGATAGGAAAAAACAATAACAATTTGTAAATTATTAAAGGTTCATGGGGGGAGAGAAATATGGGGAGCTGGTACTGGGGGCCTAAGTGGAGGGAGGGTGTTTTGAGAATGATGATGGCAACAAGTGTGCAAATGGGGCCTGCATACAATTGATGTATGTATGGATCATGAGGGGAGGTGTATGAGTACCCAATAAAATGATTCATTAAAAAGGGGGGGAAGAGGAGATTATACCAAGTGCTCAAGTGGAAAATGTTTGGAAATGAATGTGGCAACATGTGTGCAAATGTGCTTGATACAGATGATGTATGGAATGTTATAATAGCTGTAAGAACCCCCAATAAAATTATTAAAATGGAAAAAAGGGAAAAAAAACAAGGAGTAAGAGATGCAGGGATCAAAGATAAAGTCTCATTTCTTGAGTAAGTAGATTGGTGGGGTGATTATTCAACATCCAGAAGCAAGTTTGTGTGGAAAATCTTGAACTTAGGAGAGAAAGCATTGGATTTACAAACATTGGGCATGACAGATAGATGAAAGAGAGAGAATTCACCGTTGGGTATTAGCAGACCAGAGGAGTAAAATCTTTAGTGAATTTTGTATGGTTTCAGAGGAGGGGTGGAAGTGCAAACCAGATTGGAAAGATCTGAGATGGGGAAATGAAAGCAAGCAAATAGACTTCCAAGAAGCTTATTTGTGGAGAAACTGTTGGGATGATTGTGGGAAGGATGTGTGAGGTTGATGACATGTCTTTGCTTGTTTGTTGTTTGTTTGTTTTAAGATAGAAAAGAAATGAGTATCTGTTGTGGATTGAATTATGTCCCCTTGCTCCCACTCCATCCCGCCCTCAAAAGTTAAGTTGATAGGGCTCCTGTTCCTTTAAACATGGCCCTGTTTGGGAAAAGTAGCTTTCTTAGATTATGTTAATGAAGTTATACTGAAGCAAGATGGGTCCTAAACATAACCTCTTCTAAGTGGTATCATATAGATAGATAGATAGATATAATAGATATAGACACACCTACAAGGGGAGAAACCATGTGAAGATGGAAGCAGATGACTCTACAATCCCAATGATTAGAGCAGCTATTAGAAACTGAGGCGCTGTGGTGGCATAGTGGTTATGAATTAGGTTGAAGTCCTCCAGGTTGACAGTTGGAAACCACCAACCTCTCTGAGAGAGAGCTTTCTACTCCTGCAAAGAATTACAGCCTCAGAAATTCACAGGGACAGTTCTACCTACCCTTTCCTATAGGGTCACTATGAATCATCATCAATTCAATGGCAGTGGGTTTTTGTTTTGCTTTGTTTTGTTTGGGGGAGTGGAGAAAGAAGAGAGGGTTGGTTATTAGAAGTTGAAAAAGACTAAACTTCCCTAGAGTCCACTGGCTGCATTTTGTCATCTAGCCTCCTAAACTTGGAAACAAAATAACATTCTGGTCTTTAAAAACATTAGCTTATGGGACTTTTGTTACAGCAGCACCAAGTAAGTAAGAAAGCATTTTTAAAAGGGGAAATTATGGGAAAGCCTGAGTTGGGAGAGAAGACTAAAGATTTAGGAGTGACAAGAAACCAGAGATAGTGGTGAAGGCAATGAATCTACATGGGAGGGAGGACCTATTGTAACAGGAAGAGAGACTGAGCCCATGCCAATGGATCGTGATTGTGGTGGTAAGATGCTGAGAAAAAATGCACAGGAAGTCATCTGGGGCAAAATGGCAATTGTAGGGTTTGAAGCAAGAAGGAAGAATGACCATCTAGAGAGGTACAGATGGTCTGCAGGGCAGTGTTGAGGCCTCACTTAGACTTGGTAAGTCAATAACTAGTCTGCTTAGCCTCAAGATTTAATCCTGTTGCTCAGCTTCCCGGGTGCAAAAAGAAGAAGTCGCTATGGGAACCTATTTAGGATTAGAGGTTTGTCCGTGCGTGCAAAAAAAGGAGAAAGAGAAAGGGTGTCTAATCAGCAACAAGAAGGTTCTTTTAAAACAACAACAACAACAATAAAGAATGCTCTCTGGGATGCAGGATCTGACACATAGTAAGTTCAGAGGATAGTTTATCATTATAGGAGAAAGAGAGAAAAGTCCCCAGCTTCCCTTAAGCCAAGGTAGGAGTGATATTAGTTTTATATGGCTAATCATTTTACAATTATTTCATGTGTCCCCACTTCATAATTATCTGTAAGGGAATGCAAAGGAAGTGTCAGGCTTGAAATTCCTTGTTCATTTATTCCATTAGTTCAACACTAGTGCAATATTATGTGCAGCTCATTCTGGGGCTCAACAGTGGGCTCCACTTAAGAAAAATAGTCATCAGATGAGACTGGGTGTGCCATTTATTACAACCATAATAAGCCTTAAAGAGACTTTTTTCAGAAAATTGTTTGTCTAAATATAGCTACCCATAAGGTTTGTCACAAGTGACTTATTATTGTTAGCCAATCTGTAGGGATTGCATTTAGCACCCTTTCTGAAAAAGCAAAGTTTCAACAGAAGTAAACTTCAACACAAAGGTCACATCAGAAATGAGTTTGACAAAACCAGAGTCATGTCTTAAAATAGGAACTGGGAAGTTGGATAAATAACTTTGCCTCTCTAAGACTGAGTGTCTTCATCTGCAAAATGAGGAAATTATGACAATGTCAAGGCTCTATTATAGTGTTGTTCCAGCTATAGCCACTAGGCAAGTGTGGTTACTTAAATTTAAATTAAATAAGATTGAAATTCAGTTCCTCGGTAATGCTAGCCATACTTCAAATGTGCCACATCTATGTAAGACAAGTGGCTACCTTACTGGAGAGTGCATAGAACTTTTCTATCATCACAGAAAGTTCTGTTGGACAGCTCTCATTCCTAATTTTTAAGTTAAAATTCTTAAATTTAAAATTTTCAAATTAAATGGGGGTGATACTAAGATTTCCCCTTAATCCCACTGGTCAATGTCTCTAATAAGTCTGCATCTTCTGGCTGGATAGACTAAGTGAATTAAGTTGGATTCTTGCAATACAATGATCTCCAGTTAATGGAGTGACAATATCTTTCAGACCCCTCTCTTCATCCTTTCTCCTCCCTTCCTTTCCCAAGCATTCAATGAATGTCAATCTTGGGTCAGCAACTGGGGATTCAAAGATCATTGAACCTGTCCGCGTGATAAGGTAGAAAATAACTGAGATGATGATACACAGTATATTTTATACGCAATAGAGAGATCATTGGGATGTTTCTCATGCCTGAGTATGGTCCTGCTCCCATGTGGGCCCTTTGTCTCTGTGCTTACTTCCTAGGGTTGCTGCCCATAATAGGACTATTGGCCCTGGGTCTGGCAGTCAATGTGCCTTCATACTGGACTAGATTGCAAAAGTCATCTGGGGGCATTTTCCACTTGTTCATATGCTTCGTGTTTGCAGCTCTGCAGTGCCTTCTCTAATATCTTCTACTTTCCCTTTTCTTACCCTGAACAGAGTCCTCTGACCAACCTCTCTTTTATGAGTCACAGGCTAGGCTTCCCTCCTCAGCTTCCATTGTGTCTCTCTCTATTCCAAGGTCCCTGTCTGCCAAACAAATCTCAGATCTGCACCAGGGAACATTTCCGTTTCTGGGGTTCTGACTCTCCCCAGGTCTCTGACTTCAGTCAGGATGCCCCTGGAGTTAATAGACCCTCCTCTCACTCCAGGTTTGGATTGAGAACTCAGAGATGCCCTACTTCCATATCTGTACTTCCAGTTTGAGGAACAATTGGGAAGCTAATCATCCAAGCCACATAAAGATAGTCCTTTGGGTGTTTATTGGCCAACATTTCCAAATTGGGTTTGGCTCCTGACCCCTGTCCAAAGAACCTGGTCTTTTTCTGTGATCAAGTTTGGCCTCAATACCAATTGGACAATGACTCTTTCTGGCAAAAAAAAAAAAAAATAGGTACTTTCGATTTTAACATTCTCGAAGATCTTAATAACTTTTGCCAGCACACTTACAAGTGGACTGAAATCTCTTATGTCCAAGTCTTTTTCTTTCTTTGCTCCCATTCCTCTCTATGTACTACCTGTCACCCTGCTCAAATTCTCTTAGTTAAACACAATCTTAATCAGGCCCCTGACAGTATTCCTCTTTGTCTTTCTCTGAACCCCCTGACTCCTTGTCTGTGCCCCCAGTAAGACCTCCTTCATATTCTGTGCCCCTCACCATTGCCTCCCTCCACTATTCCCTCAACTCCCAAAGACTGAGGTGATTTTGTTCCTGACACTGGTCCCCTCCCCAGAGCCGGACCCATCAAACTCCCTGGACTCTCTCTCTCTCTCCCCATTTCCCAACTTCCTCCCTACTCAGTCTCTTCTGAAACAACACCTGCAGCCTCCCAAGGCTCATAGTCACTATTACCTGTCCCTTTGTCATCTCCCATTGCCAACCACACCTGCTCCTACCGCACCTTGTCTGTCCCCTCCTTGAGGTTGCAGGGGCAGAGGAGTTGGTTAGGGTCTCCCTGATGGACCTCCCCCAGACAGAGAAGCAACTGACTGTTTTCTCACAGGACCTTCCTGTTCTTATCGACTTGACTGAAGCACTAACTCAATACTCTAAACTGGACCCTGCCTTTCGGGTTGGGGCGACTGTGATGGCCATCCACGTCATAACACAATCAGCCTCCAATATTAAAAAAGAAACTAAAAAAGATTGAGGATGGCCCTCAGACCCCTAACTGTGACCTAGTGAACATGGCATTTAAAGTTTTTAATGCCCAAGAGAAGCAGGCAAAAGCAGCATTCAAATCCCAAGTTTGCCAGAAGGCTATTTAGCAAGCCTAAATCGTGGTCACTTCCCTGAGGCTGGCAGAAGGGAGGAGTTAGAAGACTTCAAGAAGTAACAACTTGAATTGCCACTCCCAGAATCTTGCTTCAAATGTGGTCAGGAAGGTCAGTGGGCCAACCACTGCCCATAACCCCAGTCACTCAGCAAATCTTGCTGAGTTTGTGGTCAAAGTGGCCACTGGAAAAGTAACTGTCCTTCAGCGCCTGGCTGTGGGAGGTCAGTCCCTACAAAAATAGTGACACTGCTGGGTCTGGCCACTCACAACTGAGGGAGTCCTGACTCAACGATCCTGGTAACCGTTGCCAAGCCCAGAGAATGATCAAGATAGCAGGTAAGCCAGTTTCCTTTCTAGTGGACACAGAAGCTGCCTTCTTGGTCCTCTTCTTCTTCTCAGTTATGGGAATAGATGGTAAACCCTCCAAGTCTTTGATTAATTCCCCCTTGTTTCTAGACATAGAAGGATTTCCCCTCTCTCATTCCTTTTTGGTTATGACTCCATATTCATCACCACTGTAAGGAAGAGAGTTGCTCTCCAAACTTGGGGTCAGCCTCCAGTGAAACTACCCAATTCTATCTCCTTCCCTCTCTATTCCTTTTTATTAGCACTCTCTCCCGCTGAGCTCCTGCTAACACCTTCCAGAGCCTCCCTGGCTAACTCTGTCAATCCAGTAGTGTGGGACACCTCTACACTCATGGTGGCAATCCACCATCGTCCTGTCATTATATGCCTGAAAGACCCCAAAGTTTTTCCATCTTGACCCTGGTTGCATGTATCACTCACACACCGCAGGAGTTTAAGGTCTATTTTATAGCATCCCCTTGCTAATAATCTCCTCACTCTTTTTCAAGCTCCCTGCAACACTCCAATTTTACCAGAAAAAAAAACCCATTAACAAAACTGTTATACCCATAGACCTGGTAGTTTCCAACCCCTATACTCTTCTGTTTCACATTCCTCCTTCCACTACCCATTTTTCTGTGATCAATTTAAAAGATGCCTTTTTCACCATTTCCCTTGACCCAGCTTGTCAGCATTTGCTTGCTTTTACCTGCAGCCCCTCCTATGATAGTTCTAAGGCAAACACAGCCCAATTCCTTAACTGCTCTCTCCCTCCAAGGGAGGCCTATTTAGGCCTGTGCCTATTTAGGATTGTGCCTTACCCCCAAGACTCAGGGTTTTACTCTAGATAGATGCCAGCTCATAAAGAACACCCAACCACCAACTTTGAGCAAGTACTTTGCTTTCTTGACTTTGTGGGTTTTTCAGGCATTGGATCCCCAATTTCTCCCTTACAGTTAAGCCATTATACAATGCAGCAAAGGCAATTCCCAGCAGTCCTTCAGACCCACCAGGGGTAGTCACAGTGGCCTTTAAAAAGCTTCGGGAAAGCCTTTAAAATCCCCACCACTGTGTTTACCAAATGCTTATAAACCCTTTGCTGATGGTTAATACAAGTTTCACATTCAGTGATTGCTTAAGTTTAGATGGAGACAGTAAGTTTCAGAAGGTCAGAGTAAGTTGCAAATAGTCAAAAAAAGCATTGTATAACTTATTATAGAATGTCTGCTGTGCCAAAATATGAGAGAAACTTGACAGCTTATGGAATGCTGTTTGCTGAGAAGTTGATGAGAAAGGAGAAGTGAGTGTGTTCATTGTAAGAGTGGGATTAGAGTGTGGGAAATGTGAAGGACATCAAGCTGATGCTTCCTGGGTAACACGGGGAGGTGACAGAGAAGACATGGTTGCCTGCAGCCTAAGTAATTCAGGCCAGTCTCACCCCTCTCCCATTCTCTTCTTGTCACAGCCCAATCTTCAGACACAACTAGTCTGTTACTTCACAAATCAGAATTAGATTACTTTTCTCTGCAATGAGTTTCCAGACCTAGTATAACTGTTAGTACTCAGATTTTCCTCAGCCCCAGACAATTCTTTTAATACAATGGAATTTAACTAAATGTGTACATTTTTCCACAGCAGGGCCTTGCTTTCCAGTCACTTTATGTGGTTCCTCAGCTCATCCTATGTGGTCTGTCTGAATTAGCATGGTTACTTCCCACCCAAAGGTCACGAAGAGGAGCATTCCTAGTCCATCTTGGTCTTTCTAGCTTCCTTGCAGCAACAGTTCAAGAGTGCTCTTATTATGATAGTGTGGTTTTCAAGTTTCTTCAGAAGAGAATAAGAGACATTACCAACTTGACTCTTAACCAGCTTCACCCTTTTACACCCTTACAGCCCCCTGCCTACCAAACCGACCCAGCACACTCTGCCCAGCCTGTAACCCCTATCACCCCCCATGTCAACAGGAAGTAGTTAAATCATATCACAGTGCCCTTTATCACTTAAAGGTCTGAATGTCTGGACAGGGGCAAGATAGCAAAGACTGAACACCCCAAAGACCAAAGGCAAGCCAGAACAAAAGGCACAAGATGATAAGACAACCAATACCAGGAAGCCAGGCCAGATGTTCCAGGTTCAAAGGAAGCTGCAAGAAGTCGACAAACAAACCTAGAAATGGCTGGACTCCATACGGCAATTATGCCATACCTTCCATACATGCTTTACTGCCCCTTTAAAGACCCTTGTCCCCAACTGCTGAACATGATTTCCTTGTCCTGTTGGCCGAGGTCACAGAATCTCATCTGGGAGTCGTTGTCTAATAAATAAATGTATTTCTGTTGCTGCTCTCCCTTGTCCTGTCAGTTATCTTTGTCTGCCATCTCTCTGTGCCTGAGTTTTACGCCGGTCTGTGATCTTCCTGCATTAAGTATCATTGCATGTGCTGAGTCGTTGCATGAGTCTGAAGAGGTTTTGTATCCTCTTTACAAATGTATGGATTAGTATCAGACTTAGGGGCTAATGTCAAACTTATTGACTTGATATGAACTGGGCAGGGCTAACTTCTTAATATAAAACTGCTGTTTGATATAAAGCTTTCTCTTATACACATATGAGTGTCTCTGAGTTTGTTTCTCTAGTTAACCCTGTCTAACATAACAATGAATAAGGAAGACAGAAAAATTGATGCATCTGAAATGGTATGAGGGATCAATATTGAAAATTATCATGGATTACCAGAAGAACAAATGTGTTTCCTTGGAAGAAGTACAGCCAGAATGCTTCTCATATGTTTTAGACATGTTATTAACCTGGACAATGCCTGGAGAAAGACTACATGCTTGGAAAAGCAGAGGATCAGCATAAAAGAAGAAGACTCAATAGGAAGGATTGACAATGGTGCAACGATGGGCACAAACAGGACCATTGTGAAGCTGGGGTAGGCCTGGGGACTGTTCTGTTTCATCACACCTAGGACTGATATGAGTCGGAACAGACTCAACAGCACCTAACATCAAGAAGTGCAGGACCACTCACGCCTTGGTCACTTCTGTCAACTCTACAGTGCTGTGACTGTTGTTGATTTGACTTTTTAACATGTCGATCTGATCTGATCATAGTGTCCCCCAGTCAATATTTAGCCTGTTACCTATTTCTGTGATAAAGTTTTATTGAGACACACAATCACATTGATTTATGTGTTGTTTATGACCATGTTGGCACTCTGCTGTAGAATTGAGAAATTGCAGCAAAGACTTGGCACACAAGTAAAAAAAAAATTTGGCTACCCTTTATCAGAAAAAAAAATGTTGGCTAGTTTGTGATCTACAGAGTTGGCTGTCCTTATAACTCTGTAAGAAAAAACCCAAAATTTCATAAGAAAGAATTCCTCACAGCTAGATCCAGCTAGTTACACAAAGCCTCCAATCCCTCCGATTTTTCAACTCTTGGGGCATAAATACAATTCACACCCCAAACTCCCTAACTCCAGAGGGTATAGAGACACTCTCTTTAGGATAGAAAACTTCTCTCCCACCAGAGACATTGTTCTGGGACCCAGGATTGAACAGGGGTGATTCTGCCCACTCACCATTTAAGGCCATTTAGAGTGCTTCCTAGGACTTTGGAATAACAAAGAGTGTCACTTCTATTTTAGATGACAAAATTAATACCTAAACATAATTAGGATTAAAAAATTCTTGCTTTAATAAAAATTCCTTAAGCCACCAGAGGGGGGGGAAATCTGGCCTCACAAACTACTAGGATGAGACAAACCTGAGGCTGACAGCAGCAGCCTCCTCCTTCCTTTTGAAAGATCCTAACGATTCACACAGTAGTGTTACAGAGGGCCCATGGATGCCATTGTTTGAATCTCCAGACCCAGTTGCCTGAAGCTATCATTCCCTCTTAAAATCTTAATCTTTAAATTTGATGGTGACTCATTTATAATAGGTACTGGAGCTCCCATTTACAGAAACCAATAAATTATTTTCTTTCTTTTTTTGCTCAAGCTACTTTTAATTGGATTTCTGTTGCATGAACCAGAAGACTCCAGACAGCCTCAAAACTGATGCCAAGAATGAAATATGGCCAGAGAAATGTGATATTGGCCTGGGTAAGATTGAGCGGGAGGGAGACAGCACCCTTGTGTCTGGAATGTTGATGATTCCCAACAATCAACACCTTTAGGATTTCCATCATCTGTAGACTCTAGGCTCAGGAGCTGCCTTAGCTCTCTGGTGCTGCCACAGCCAAAGTACCACAAGTGGGTGGCTTTGAAGGGCAAAATGTTATTTCCTCACAGTTTCAGAGACTGATAAAAATCCAAAGCTGGGTGTCAGCTGTGTTTATTCTTTATAAAGAACATTCACTAAAGTTTTGATTAGAGATATGACTAACATTCCTTTTTGGTTCTGAAAATGTGGATATTCAGGCTAAGCCCCAGTGGTGTAGTAGTTGAATGCGGGACTGAGACCCACTGACTTGGTGGTTCAAAAACAGCAGCAGCTCTCCAGGAGTAAGGCTGGGCCTCCCACTCCCACCAAAGGGCAGTGATGTCTCCCTCTCCCCGCCAGAAAAAAAGAAAATGTGAATATTCCTCTGCATGTAGACAATCCTCACCTCTCCTGTGTGTTTCCTGTGGGTATTCTGGTCTTTCGTAACTCAGAAATGATTATACTTAGGCTACACCCATTTCAAAGTGTAGTATATTATCATGAATCAATGGTACTGAAGGAAGCCCTGGAAGCACTCACTAGTGTAGGCCAGGAAATTTGGAAGACAGCTACTTGGCCAGCCACCTGGAAGAGAAGCATATTTGTATTCATTCCAAAGAAGATGAAAATTAAAAACCAATATCATAGATATCATGCACAAGTAAAATTTTGCTGCAGATCATTTAACAATGAGAGCAGCAGTACATTGACAGGGAGCTGCCAGAAATTGACGCCAGATTCGGAAGAGGATATGGAACAAGCAATGGAACATTACTGGTGTCAAAAGGATCTTGACTCAAAGTAGAAAATACAAGGAAGACGATTACTTGGGTTTTAGTGACTATGCAAAGGCATTTGACTGTGTGGACCGTAACAAACTATGTAAAGCCTTGAGAAGAATGGGAATTCTAAAATCTTGCTGGTGTTCCTGCAGAATTGATATAGGGACCCAGAGGTTTGTTTGGGTCTGTTTGACCCATTCAAACAGAACAAGGGAATAGCATATGGCTTAAAATCAGGAAAGCTGTGCATCAGGATTGTATTCTTTCACTGCATTTATCAATCTCTTTATTCAATATGATGAACAAATAATCTGAGAAGCTGAATTATAGAGAAGAATTGGCATCAGAATTGGAGGAAGGCTTATTAACAACCTGCAATATGCAAATAAAACAGCCTTGCTTGCTGAAAGTGGACTTGAGGCACTTGCTGATGATGATTAGGGATAGCAGCCTTCATTTTGGATTGTAATACAGTGTAAAAAAATTCTCACAAGTAGACTGACCACTAAGTAGCCTCATAATACATGGAGAAAAGACTGAAGTCAAGAATCTCATCATCCTTTGATCCACAATCAATGCTCAAGAAATCAAACTACACATTGTATTCAGTAACTCTGCTGCACAAGACCTCTTTAAAGTGTTGAAGAGCAAGGATGTCACTATGAGGACTAAGGTGGGCCTAACCCAAGTCATAGTATTATCAGTTGCCTCATATGCATGTGAAAATTGGGCATTTGAATAGGGAAGACCAAAAACGAACTGATGCATTAGACTTAAGGTGCTGGGAAGAATCTTCAAAGTCCTATGAACAGCAGAGAAGTAAACAAAAATGTCTTGGAAGAAGTACAGTCAGAATGCTACTAAAATTGAAGATGTTATTTTCATGAACCTTTCAAAGCTTTGTTGTATGAGAAGCAACATGAAGAATAAGTTCCAGCTGCAGCAGTCAAGGTGCCTGGATCTAAATTCCTAGAGCAACTCACTTAATCTCTCTGCCTCAATTTTCTTATTTGGGAAGGAAGTGGGAATGTCACTTTCATAGGGATGTTCTGAGGACTGCAGAAGTTAATATCAGTGAAGTGTAAAGTGCTTGGTCAATTCAGTGTCAAGAATTGCAATCAAGATTAAAAGCCTTAGGAGACGGTTCAGGGCAAAAAGTGAGTCCCAAAGAAGGTTCACTTCTGCCAACTGCAAGAAAGAATCCAAAACAGCATCTGGCCCTGCAGCTGACTCATAAGACAGGTACCACTTACCATATTCTTGGTGGAGAACAGGATAACACAATCACACCATGCCAAAAAAGACTGAAGACAAGAAGGACTATTGAAAGAGGATGATGAACTAAACTAAGACTATTTTTAGTTGCTGTCCAGTCGATTCCAATTCATCCCAATTTTGAAGACTGTGGCATTTTGAGAGGCTAAGACTGTCTGTGGAGGCAGCTTTGTACTTTAGGCAAGTTGAAGATCACAAACTGGTGGACAAGCTACACAGGAACTCCTAAGACATTGTTGTTAAGTACTCTTTAGTTGGTTCTGAATCAGAGTGATCCACGCTCAGCAGAAGCAGCACTGCCCAGCCTCAGCAGTAGGAATATGATGAGGTGTGGCAGTTATATAATCTGTCAACTTGCGAAGGGTGGAGTCTATCCTATCAACCAGGTCACAGCTTGATGACCTCATTTGGAGTCGCAATAGAGGTTAAAAAACTCACTGAAGGCCAGATCCTGGCTCTCTCTGTGAGACATTCCTGTTGACAAGACACATGGAGCTTTGCTGATGGAGCCCAGGGCCCTGGAGCCAGAGGAGCCACGTGGAGATGCCTGCCAATGCTGAGATGCTTCCACCACCACTGGATTCACAAGACTTTCCACCCACTGGTCTGTGATCTCTCTGCATTCTGCATCATTGCATATGTTGTATGAGTCTGAAGAAGAATATACAGGCTGGTGGTATCAGACATATGGCCTAATATCAAACTTATGCACTTGATCTGGACTGGGTCCGGATGTTTTCTTATACACAATTGCTCTTTTATATAAAGCTCTTTCTTATGCATATATATGGGTCTCCCTAGATTTGTTTCTCTACTGAACCCAGACTAATGCATGGGGGAAGTGAATACAAGAAATCCTCAGGAAGTGGATTCCACAGCGTGAGGGAAAAGGCAGAGAAGGGACAAAAAGTCACTGAAGTTATTGGACATTTATAATTTTAAAAATTGTTTATGATTTGAGCTGAGCCCCGGTGGCGTAATGGTTGTGCGCGGGACTGAGGCCCACTGGGATGGAGGTTCGATTCCAGCTCCACAGGGGCAAAGCCTGGGCCTCCTACTCCCACCACCCGGGCAGTGATGCCCTAAAAAAAATTGTTTATGATTTGATTTGTTCTTTAAGTATTGCCTTCATTTAAAATAATAAACAAATATTTATTTGGGGGAAATAAAGTGTGGATGGTGAGATTGTCTCATGTACTTTGGACAAGTTTCCAAGAGAAACTTTTCCTTGGAAAAGAAACCATGCTGGGTAAAGTAAAAGGGCAGAGAAAAAGAGGAAAGCTCTCGATGAAATTAATTGACAGCATGGCTACAAAAGTGGGCTCAAACATACCAACAGCTATGAGAAGGGTCAACAACCAGATAGTATTTCCTTCTGTTGTAGAAAGGGTCACTGAGTTGGAAAGAACTCGCGATCACCTAACAACAGAATCCATTCTTGTGTTAGTACAGGTTGACTGGAGAAATGGATTGATAGAGACTCGTGTGTATAAGCAAGAGATTGATACATGAGAACAAGTGAATATAGAGAAAACATCCCAGTCCAGTACAAATCAAGTCCATAAGTCCAACGCTAGCCCAAATGTCCAATAACGATCTATAAAGTTCTCTTCTGACTCATGAAACACATGCAATGATGCTGAATGCAGGAAGATCACAGGCCAGTGAATGCGAAGTTTATGGATCCAGTGGCATTATAAGCATCCCAGCACTGGCAGGGGTCTCCACATGGCTTCACCAGCTTCCAGGGATTGGGTTCTACCAGTGTGGTTCCATGTGTCTTGTCATTAGGACGTCTCTCAGGAAGTGAATTCAGAGAGTGTCTCCTGTTTCCAAGGAGGAAATACTGGAGTTCCCATACTCCTGAGGAGAAGGCCACACCCACACAGAGGCCTCATTGGCTATCTCCTGATCGACAGACTAGACTTCACCCTCTCACTCTTAATCCTCAAACTGACACCAGATTATATAACTACCACAACCCTATGCGGATATGGTCTTATTAACATAAAAGAAAAGCATTGCTTCCAAACAAGGTCCTATTTGCAGGTTCATAAGCAATAGCTAGCTAGTTAGATATACGTAGTTCTTGACTTATTCCAGTGATGATAGACCACACTTGCAGCCACCATTGTTTTTTGTTTCTATCTTATTGTCAATAATACAGTTATGTACAATGATACAGTACATAATCTGCTGATGTTATTCTCAGATGGTCACTGTTACAATTTAGTGTTAAACATACCACCATACAGCAGGCTATGGTAGTGTGGGTGGGAGTGGTTAGCTTATGTCAGAACCAACTTACAACAGAAACTTGGGAATAAACTTCAATTTTAAGTTGGAGGTTTCCTGAAGATCAATGACAGATAGCTATGTAAGTCAGTTGGTAAGTAGGTAGATGGATAGGGGCCGTTGAGTCAACTCCAACATGACAACCTTATATACAACTGGACAAAGCTTGCCTGGTCCTGTGCCATCCTCATAGTCAGCAGCATGCTCAAGTTCATTGCTGAAGCTATTGTATCTATCTTTTTCAGTACAGGTCTCCTATGCCATCTTTGACTTTCTGTTCCACCAAACATGGCATCCCCCTCCAGTGACTCATCCCTGCTGATGATAGGTCCAAAGCAAGGGAGCCTAACAATGTTCTGTTGCTGTCTGGGTTTTCACTGAATACTTTTCAGAAACAGCGCTGGCCTTTCTTCTCAGTAATGCCACTGAAATCTGTCCTGAATAACCCTCCTGATATATGAAGTATCAATGGCAAAGCCTCCACTATCACAACAACAGTAGGTGAAAAGGGTGTGATTTTAAGACAGAGCTTCCACATTGGCTTCACCTATAAAGAGAAGTTCCAGAGTATTATTTATAAGGCACACTGAACTAAACAGATAAGGGTGCCCTTGATCAGAGCCAACTGACCCTGGGACTCTGGAATCCATGAGCCCTGATTCTTGGCACATTGATAAACACTTAAGAGGCTCTTGTTATAATAAACATGGACTCTTAATGTGTGTTTACTTTTACGGATTTTAGTATATTGGAAAAAGAAATGGACAAACTTCCACCCAAGTTGGACCACCCAGAGATAGAAAACCCTTTAGTGTTGCTCAGAGAGACTTCTAGTCTGCTTTCAACAATCCAAAGTTGGACGAAGAAGCAGGTTTCTTGCAGGATACAAAAGTTATATTCACCACCCCCAAGTTAAATTAAATGGGAACAAGACAGAGAAACAAACAAACATCTGGAAAATAAGCCTAGAACCAGAGTCAATTTCATGGACCTCTCCCAGAACCATCACATATGGCCCTGAGCTTTAGAAGGAACCTCATTCGCTGCTTTGCAGCTGTCGTCTTAACGTTCTTAATCATTTTTTGAGCATGAGGCACTGCATCTTCATTTTGCAGCGAACTCTACAGATCATGTGCCCTTCCCTGCCAGGGACCATGGAGAAATCAGGGAATTAGGTAACACTAATCCTCAAGATCCCTCCAAAAACCTTCCAGCACTCTCCCGCCCTCCTCCTACTGAGCACATATCTCTTGTAAAGCGACAATCCCTCATTACTGGTCTCTGGTTTGCAGACTGGGTGGGGATGGGGGGGCAGTTTAACCTTGTCGGTCACTTCCATCTACTCCTTCAGACAGAGAAATAGTAAAACGACGAGCTAGTTATCTAGTCAAAATGCTGAGTCGTATAGCTAGAAGACAGAACATAGGATGGTAAGATTCAGATTCCACAACCATGATTCAACAGGTTTATGGCCCAGCTTATTCCCGGTCAAGTCACCTCATGTATAGTTACTACCAATCTGTCAGTGATGATGAGTTTATTGCTATGATACCGAACAGGTTTCGGTAGAGCTTCTAGACCATGACAAGAAAGAGCTAGTGCTTTACTTCCAAAAATCAATTCGCAAACCCCTCTAAGTATACAAAGGTTCAGATGTGCAACCAATCATGAGGATGGCACATGACTGGACAGCATTTCATCCCACTGTGAATGGGGTCTTCATGAGTTGGGGTTGATTTGATGGCAGGAAACAATAACAACAGCAGCTCACCAGGACAATCACAAACAAACCTGTTACTGTTTAAGCCCTAAGACCATGGTTCTCAAACTCTGCACTAGGGTGTCCTAAAATACTAAAGGAAATTCACAGAGGCACCAGGGGCGTTTTTCCCCCTAGGGAAGCAACAGTATTGTATATCTGCTGGGGACCACATTGATTGATAGCTTGCAGTTTCCACATCAGATCATGCTACATATATTCACTTCAACGTTCAAGGCTGAGGATTTGGGCAAATATTACAATAAAAAACATAAAAATTAATGTGAAATGGGTGAGACAACTGTATTGATATAAAAATAAGAATCAACCTGCACAGATACCTTCACATGTGAAAACGAAGTCAAAATACATCAAAGACAAGTGTAGAAAGTGAAACTATAAAACTATGAACTCATAGAAGAAGATATTGGGGTAATGCTTCAAGGTCAAGCTTGTAACAACAAGCTCTGAGAAAGGACACAAGTAACAAAAGACTAAATAGGTCGATGAGACTTCATCAAAATCGAAAACTTGTTCATCCAAATGCCATAGAATGAAAGTAAAGAGATGCCTTTTCCAGTTGTTGTGTAGTTTGGTGAAGTGCTCACCTCCAAGCCTTCAGCCACACCATCCTAGGATCTGCTGTAGTCCTGACAGATCTGTGGATGTAAGAAATCTGCCACAGTCCTGTGTGCTGAGACAACAGCCTCATCCAGGTGAATAGGTGGTCCTTTAAGATGATGAACTGCTTACATTGTAATACATGCTTCTGGATCCTGTTCTGCTGGGCAAAACCAATGATGCTTGCATGTGTTTGTATACAGAAAGAGATTTACATCAAGAAATGGCTTACACAGCTGTAGAAATAAATAAGTCCAGTCCAGTTCAGTCATATTTCTCCTGACTTGTGGAAACTGGTACATAGGAAGCAGGAAGACTATAGAGAGATAGCAGGAGACACAGGCTACAGAGGTCTGAAGTCGCAGAAAAAATCCACCATCAACAGTTCACTGGTGGCTGCAGAAGTCTGAAGTCGCAGAAAGAATCCACCATCAACAGTTCACTGGTGGCTCCAGGGATTGGCAGGTGATGCAGCAGGTGATTGGGAAAGCAGATACAAGACCCAGCTCCAGGGAAGACAAAGGGTCAAAGAGGATATGATTCTTCTTCTTCTCTCAAACAAAGAGGCTAGGACACCACAGCGGGAAGGCCAAGGAAGTGTCATCATGCTGCAACTCAGTTGGGCTTTGCCCCTACACCAACCAAGGAGTGTCTAGTTGTCATGCTCCCTAACCATCGGTCTGTCTTTATAATAAATAAGAGTTGTACAATTTTTTTTAAAAAAGAAAGTAAAACAGTAACCTAAAGACTGCAGGAAAGTTTTATGAATTCATATATTTGGTAACAGTTTAATACACAGTATGGATTATGATAACAGTTGTATGAGCCCCCAATAAAGTGATTTTTTAAAGAGTTTAATATACAAGTTGCTTCAAGAACTCTTAACCAAAACACAAACTACCCGATCTTTTTTTTTTTTAAAAGACAAAGGACTTTAATAGACATACCCATGTCTATTCTAAAAGGAATACCAATGGCGAATAAGCACACTAAACGAGTCTCCAGGTCATTAGTTATTAGGGAATGCAAATTATAATGCAAATGAGATAGCCACTAGGATGGCTAAGATAAAGTAGAAAACAAGAAAGTTTGTTAAGATTATAAAGAAATTGTAAGCTTCGCCCACTGCTGAAGGGGTTGTAAAATATTATAGCTGCTGTGGGAAATTATTTTACAGTTATTTTACAGTTTCAGCAAATTAAACATAGAGTGATTACTCTATTTACTTGAGCACGTGCCAACCTGAATATCAGTTGAGGCACCTAATTTTACCACAAAACTACATTAAAAATGTGCTGAGCAACTCGGTTTACACACAAGTATATAGGGTAGATGGCCTAGCATTTCCATGCCTAGACACATACTCGAAAGGACTAAAGGCAGGAACAGGCAGATACATATACACCCATGTTCATTGCAGCACTATTCACTGTGGCCAAAAGATAGAAACAGTCAAAATGTCTGTAGGTGAATGGAAATGTGGTATACTAAACCCACAACCATCAAGTGAATTCTAACTCCTAGTTTTTCTATGGGACACAGAAAAACTTCCTCCTTTGGGTTTCTGAGACCATAAATCTTTTTTTTCTTCAACAGTTTTATTGACACATAATCCACATATCTTACAATTCAGTAGTTCAATCATAACAAGAATCATCACCCCAGTCAATTTTAGAACATTTTCTTCTTTCTTGTACCCATTGCTTTTTTGGGTTGTTTTTTAATCATTTTACTGGGGGCTCCTACAATGCTTATCACAATCCATCCATTCATCCATCCATCGTGTCAAGCACATTTGTACATTTGCTGCCATCATCATTCTCAAAACATTTGCTTTCTACTTGAGCCCTTGGTATCAGCTCCTCATTTCCCCCCTCTCTCCTCAATCCCCCTCCCTCATGAAACCTTGATAATTTATAAATTATTGTTATTTTGTCTTATCTTATACTGTCCAACATCTCCCTTCACCCTCTTTTCTGTTGTCTGTCCCCCCAGAGAAGAGGTTATATGTAGATCCTCGTCATCGGCTCCCCCTCTTTCCCCCACCTTTGTTCCACCCTCCCGGTATGGTCACTCTCACCACTGGTCCTGAGGGGTTCCTCTGCCTGGAGTCCCTGTGTTTCCAGTTCCTCTCTCTACCAGTGTATTGTGTTAGTGGTTGTTTTTAGCTCCATTCTTTCTCAATCTCTCCAGTCATACCCCCAAGAAACTATTAATCCAGTTCCTGCCTCTATGGATTTACTAGTTCCAGATTTCATATACAGCAAAATATACAAAATAATAATAATAGCAACAATAACAAAGAAAAGCCTCACCCCAAACAAAATGGAAAGTATTAAAAACAATAACAAATTTTAAAATGGATGAAAAAAGAGATCACATGATAGGGTGTTAATTTTTTTCCTTTTTATTAAAAATCATTTTCTTGGAGGTTTGTACATCGTTTTTCACAATACATAAATATACTGTGCCAAGTACCTTCACATGTCCACTGCTGTTATCATTCTACAAACATCCGCCTTTCCCCTTGAGCCCTTGATATCGGCTTCCCATCCTTTCCACTCTTCCCCTGCTCTCCCCTCCCCAACAACCCTCAATACTTTACAAATTATTATGGTTCTGTCATATCTTACATTGGCCGACCTCTCTCCCAACCCACTCCCCTGATGCCTGTCCTTCAAATAAGAGCTTATGGGTATATCCTTGCAGTTGGTTCCGTCTCTCTACCCCACTTTCTCTCCACCCTTCCAGCAGCTCCAATCTAACCATTGTCCTGAAGGGGCTCATCCATCTTGGTTTCCCCATATCTCCAGCTCCCTCTCTACCAGCGTCCCTTCTCCAGGCCAGCTGGATTTGTAGGGTAGAGTTGGGACCATGATAGTCAGGGGGAGGAAGGCTTCAGGAACTAAAGGAAAGTTGTATGCATCATCACTGCCTGGATGCACCTTGACTGGTCTGTCTCCTCCCCGTGATTTCCCTGTAGAGGGGTGACCAACTACCCACCAATGGGCCTTAGGTCCCCAACCTGCTCTCCCCCTCATTTATAATGATGTGATTCTTGTTCTTTGATGCTCGATACCTGCTCCCTTCGGCCCCTCTTGATCACACAGGCTGGTGTGCTTCTTCCATGTGGGCTTTGCTCTTTCTGTGCTGGATGGCTGAACTCGTTTATCTTCAAGTCTTTGAGACTCCAGACATTTAATCATTTGGTAGCTGGGCACCATCTGTTTCTTCCACTCTGTTTCTCTCTGTATCCATTTGTCTTCAGCGATTGTATCGGGAGTCAATTGATCCACTGATTTTGATGTTTGTTCTTTGATGCCTGATACCTGATTGTTTCAGCACCTCATGCACCACAGGCAAGTGAGCTTCTTTTATGGTGGGTTTTGTTGCTCTTGAGCTAGATGGCTGCTTGTTTATGCTCAAGCCTTTAAGAGCCCAGATACTGTATCTTTTAATAGTTGGACACCATCAGCTTTCTTCTCCACTCTTGCTCATGCAGCCACATGTGCTCAGTGGGCACCTTGGGGATATGTGCACAGTGATATGTGTGTGTGTGTTTTTCCCCGTTTGATGCCTGTTTCCTAGTTCTTTCACCACCTAGGGGCCACTCTGGCTGTTGTGCTTCTTCTGTGTGGGTGTTGTCTCTTCTCAGGTAAATGGTCTATTGTTTATCTTCAGGCTTTTAAGACCTCAGATAATATACCCTTTGATGGCTGGGCACCATCAGCTTTCTTCACCACATTTGCTTTGCACCCATTTTACTTGAGTGATTGTGTTGGGACAGTGAGCCTCGTGGAATACCAGATTCATAGAACAAAGTGTTCTTGCATTGAGGGAGCACCTGGGTGAGGATCCAAGGTCCACTTGCTACCCTAGTATTTGACCTATAGATATGTTCTTAAGTTTATTTCATCCTTATAATAGATAATTGCATTTATGTATGGATATGCCTATGTTTAGACCTCTGCAATTGTCCTTTGCCTTCTAGCTCTTTCCTCTATTTCCTTCCACCTTCCTCTTGTCCCACCATCATGTTCCATCTTCATTGGCGTTTCAGTACTTCCTCACAGATTCATTGTCCTTGCTTAATCCCCACCAGGTCTCCCACACCTTCCTTTTCATCAATTTCGGATCACTTGTTGCTCCCTCCCCACCCCCGTCCATAAGCCTATTCACAGTCCCTTCTCCTCTCTCCTCTGCCCCCCAGGAACCGTCTGACCTGTCATTTTCTACTCCTGACTTTCTGACCAGGAATGCTCCCTTCTTGATCCGGTTCATTTGTGGTTTTTTTTTTTTTTTGGGGGGGGGGGTGTCAGTCCGCAATACTTCCCCACCATGTGACAACCAGAATGTCCTGTGTCACTGTCTGCTTCAGTAGGGAGCCAGTGTGACCCATCCTATTGTTGTTTGCTCAGTCCTTTCTGTGACCCATGAGGTCCCCAGAGGGGTGTGTTCCTCTGAGCATCATGTGTCAGCATGGGGACTGGACCAGTTCTCTTCCTCTCCCTCCCTTCTTGTCTTTGTCCCTGTGGGTGTGGCATGCTGGCCTCTCCTCCAACCTGTTCTCTGCCACGCCCACTTCTAGGGAAGGGGTCATTCTGACTCTGGTTGCGTCCGACTCTGTAGTTTTCTCTTTTCTCAAATCCTTTCATGCATCCACACTGTCCTCATGGTTGGGTGCTTGGTGGTAGGAACTGCTCACCCACTCCGGTTTCTGTGGAGACAAAACCGGTACTCTCCCCCTGGGTGGGTTAGTGCCCTGTTCCCTCTGTTATCCTTTCACTTTTGAACTCCCTCTTATCTCCCTATCCCCCACCTCCACCCCCTCATCCTTCTCCCATTACTGTGTTGCACCCAGCATGTACCTCTCTGGGTTTGGTCCTCCCTCCTCCCCTTACCCTAAATCTTGGACCAACTGTTATGGTATAGGAGTCTTCTCTTTTATATCCACCATACTGTTTCTACTTAGCTCAGGGGGCTCATGCAGTACTTCTCCTTTTGTGATTGACTGACTTCGCTTAGCATAATTTCCTCCAGTTCTTCCCATGAAGACATGTGTTTCATGTGCTCATCAGAGCTTTTGAGTGAGGCATAGTACTCCATTGTGTGTATGTGACAGAGTTTGCTGGTCCATTCATCCACTGATGGAAATTTAGATTGCTTCCAACTCTTTGTGATTGTGAATTGTGCTGCAATAAACACTGGTGTGCATATTACTGGCTGTGGTTTATTTCTTGCCTCTTCTGGGTACATACCCTGTAGCGGGATAGCTGGATCATAGGGTAGTTCAACTTTCATTTTCATTAAGTATCGCCAGATTGCTTTCCATAGCGGCTGTACATATCTACACCACCACCAGCATTGTAGAAGTGTTCCTATTTCGCCACATCCCCTCCAACATTTGTTGCTCTCTGATTTTCTGATCTGGGCTAGCTTCAAAGTTGTTAGATGGTATCTCATGGTTGTTTTGATCTGTATTTCTCTGATGGCTAATGAGTGGGGGCATTTTCTTATATGTTTATCAGTCATATGGATCTCCTCCCTAGTGAAACTTCTTTTCAGTTCTTTTTCCCATTTCTTCAAACGGTTATCTGTTTTCATCTTTTTGTAGGAAACAAGGGTATTGTAGATTTTTGTAATAAGCCCTTTGTCTGTTGTACCTTTGCTAAAAATCCTCTCCTAGTCTGTGGGTTGCCTGGTTACCCTCTTGGTAAAGTCCTTTGATGCACACATGTGTTTTATTCTTAGTAAATCCCATTTGTCAATTTCAGGCTTCCCTGCATGTGTATCCTGTCCTATTGCAGTTAGCCTTTGTATTTCCTGGGTCAAGGTTCTTAGAGTTTTCCCTATTCTTTCACTAATGGTCCTGATGGTTTGTGGTTTTACTTCTAGGTTTGTGATCTGCCTTGAGTTTGTTCTTGTGCATGGGGGGAGGTAGAGATCCTGTTTCATTTTTCTACATGTGGATTTCCATTGTCTCCAGCACCATTTGTTATATAGGGCATCACTCTCCCACTTGATGCTTTGGGGGCCCTTGTGGAAAATCAGTTGTCTATATGCTAATGGTTTTATTTCTGGATTTTCTGTTTTTTTCCATTGATCTGTGTATCTGTTATTATGCCAGTACCATGCTGTTTTGACCACCTTGGCTTTGTAGTAAGTGCGAAAGTCAGGTAAAGCAAGCCCTCTGACTATGTTCTCCTTGAGGAAATCCCTGCTAATTCTGGGCTTCTTCCCTCTCTATATGATGTTGGTGGTCAGGGTAGGGTGTTAAATTTTAAGGTGAATTTGTCTGCAAGAATCCACTTTTCAATGCATGATAGCAAGACTGTTCACTCTACATGATAGCAAGGCTGTTTACTCCACAGGATAGCAAGACTGTTCCCTTCCTTGGTCAATGGTCACGAGGATTCACTGGAGACTATCCATATGCATTTTTCCCTCCATGTTTTTTTTTAAATAAATTTTAAATGAGTCAAAAGAAAGACCAAATTATATTTTAAAGATATCTATCATAATTGACTTTACAATGCTCTCTCTCTCTGATAACAAGGTCATTCACATCCTTTGACTAGTTTGAAGGAATTCAGCTGAGGCTTAATATATGTGTGGACTCTGTAAATGGATTTGGGCTTCCACTGTCATCCAGAAGGTAAACTAGTGTTAAGTTTCAGCTCATACCACCCCCTCCTGTGGATTTGGATTATATCATTTACAATCTCTGTTGGATCACCAAGGCTAGTATGCTTCTTCCCCTTGAGAGACTATAAATCTTTATCAGAGCAGGCAGCCTCATCTTGTTCCCTAGGAGTAGGTGGTTGGTTTGAACTGCTGACTTTGAGGGTAGTGCCTCACTCAGGATCCACTACACCACTAGGACTCTCTGTGGTACATATGAGGAGGTTTCCCTGCCCCCCCAAAAAAAAAAAAAAAAACGAAAAAGCTCCTCTGGGTGAAACTTTCATGGTATGTGTTTTACCCCCTGGATGAGCATTGGCAACTTGCTCTGAGTTACTGCATCCAATGCTGTTGCCTGGGTAGGTTCTCGCTGGTCACACGTAGCAATTTTTTCATAAAAGCAGTTTTGCTCCAATCTCATTTTTTGTGATGGCTGATTTAAGAGAACAGGGTGCAGCTATGACATTTTGTTTCCTGCTTGGGGAAAATGCCCCAGAAGCTTGTTGTTGTGATGCAGAACACAGTCTAGAAGGACAAACCTGGGTAAACTTTGGGGAAAACTCAAGAATATGAGTGGCTTTCTCATTTCAAAAAAGGTGGAATGACAAACCTCATTCTGGTTGTCCATCAACTTCCCAAATGGATGAAAATGTTGACAAAATATATGCTCTAACACTGATGATGGACCTTTGAAGAGATGGTGAAGTTATCCAGACTATCTTGGAACTTGATTCAGCAAATTTTAATGAAAGATTTGGAAATGAGAATGGTTGCTGGGAAATTTATACCTCTGCTTCTGACTGACCAGAAAAAAAGAGTGGAAACATGCCATGCTTTGAAAGAATAGCTCTGCAGCAACATAGACTTTTGTCCCAGGTTACTACTGGTGAGACATCATGTTATTCTTTTTTTTTTTTGCGCCCATCGTGTTATTCTTATGACTCCAAAAGCAAATATCATTCAAGCCAGTGGAAGATGCCATCATCACCTCACCCCAATAAAGCTCATCAAGTGAAATCAAAGATCAAGACGCTTGTTCATTTGTGGTTTTTTTTGATATGAGAAGCATAGTACATTTGAAGTTCATTCCACCAGGTCAGACTCTTAATCAAGCTTTCAATTTAGAGGTTCTGAACAGATTGTATAACAAGGCAGAACAGCCTAATTTGTGACAGACGGGACACTGGTTTTGCCACCAAGACAATGCACCTGCTCATCTCAGTGTGTCAGTTTTTGGCAAAAAAAACAGCATGCCTCGCTTGCCCCACGCATCTTACACACCTGACCACACTCCGTGCAACTTCTTTTTGTTTCCTCAAATGAAGAGGGATATGAAAGGACAGCACTTTATTACATAGAACAGATGAAGAAAAAGTACTATGAAGGTGATAAGGTTGTTCTGTACAAAAAAAATTTAAATACATAGCTTTGAAAAAATGGGAGGGAGTATGCTCTTGTATATATGGGACAATATTATTTGGCCGTACAAGAAATGTAGTCCTGATCTGTGCTACACACAACATGCTTGAACACTGAAGACACCACGCTGAGTGAAAGAAGTCAATCACAGATGAACTAATCTAGAATAGGCAAGTGAGATCAAGTTAGTTAGTGGTTACTAGGGGTGGGAGGGAGCAAGGGAAGGAGAGAGAAGGACACACTGAATAGGGGACTCAGTTTCTGTTTATAATGAAGAGAAAATTTGGTATTGGATAGGGGTAATTACTGAATGTAAATTACTGTCACTGATGTACAAGTGAGGAATGTTGAAAGAGCAAATATTTTATTGCATATATTTACCATTATTTTTAAAAAGTACCAGTAAAAAAAATCAATCTAGAAAAAGAAATGGGGAGGGAGAGGAAAAAATGTGAAGCTGATACCAAGGACTCATATGGAAAGAAAATGTTTTGAAAATGATGACAACAAATGTACAAATGTGTTTGACACAATAGATGGATGTATGGATTGTGATGAGTTGTACAAGACCCCAATAAAATAATTAAAAGGAAAAAGAAATGAAAGTGGTGATCTGATTCTAAGGTGACAAGAGAAACACACAGTCTTGCGGTAAGCAGTTGTGATTATTTATGAATGAAATGAAAATACTGTTGTCTTCAATTGTGTATATGATGGCTCCTAATGATTAGGGCAGAAGTACAGAGTGGTTTAAGTCTAGTTTCTTAGTGGACTAGTGGGTATTCTTTGGGACCAGAGCTGCTATGAAACAAGGACTAAGGCCTGCAAGGGCTGTGAAGTGAGACCATTTGGGAACCCAGCTCTAAGGCAATCTCTGGGCCCCAAACGGTGGGTAGGAAGCTGATAAGGCCAGACAGACTCCAGAAGAGCCCCCTTGTCCCACACTCCTGTCCACAGTGACTGGGGATGAGCACCGGAAAGGGAGAAGCTCCCAAGGGCAGAGCCACATGCAGCCTCGAGGACTAGCAGTCACTCTGGCCCTGTGTCCTCCTTTGCAAGAAGATAGCACCTGTGTTCTCACGGGCTGATGACTGCTGGTTTCCTTTTCTCCTGCTTTGCAAAGGAATAGTTTTAAAGTGATTGTCAAAAAGCTCCTCTTCATAATGTGACTGTACTTACCTTTCAAATATATAGATAGCTGGACTGTGAAAAGACACATTAAAATTTGACAAAAAAGAACGCATGTGATCCAGAGGTCTTCAGGGAGGAGATTGTATATATGACCTCTAAAGCTGACTCCTAAATTATTAGGGCAGAAATACTAAGTGGTTGTACCTAGCTTCTTAGTTGACTATCAGGTATTTCTCTGGGCCCAGAGTTGCTATGAAGAGATGACACCTTATGTGTGGTGCACTGATTACTGGTTACACACTATGTATTATGCTAATAGTGGGGAGATATGGAGGGGGAAAGTGTGCAGTGTGTGTGTGTGTGTGTGTGTGGAGTGGCCAAGGGGTGGGTTGTATCAGACTAGCAGCCTTCTTTCCATTGGGCAACTGCTCTTTCCTCATTCAGTGCTATGTCAATTGGACAGTTGCACTCCTGTGCCTTGCTTGCTCTCTGGTCACAAGAATGAGCATATGCCAGTGTGAGTTTATCCACCAGATTTGGTCTATGGATACTGAGTTAGAGACTCACTTCCTTCTCTAGGCATGCATGCCCCACAGAGAGTAGCTCTTGAATCTTGCTGGGAAGAATGAAACTGAACAAGGGCTGGCAGAGTTGAGAGAGGGGGAGAGAAACTTAGGATTTTAATTATGGAGCCCAGCTTGCCACTGTGTCTAGCCAAGGCCGAGTTAAGCAAGCTTGGATTTTGTGAGCAAAAATTCCACTCTTGCGCTCCTGGAGGTTTGGGCTGCATTTCTGTCCCTTGTTATTCAAAGAGCTCTGACTAATGGTTTCACAGCTGCAGCTTCTTTGGGAAACAAAATAAAAATGGGTTGGAGGAACCAAGGTCCAAGGCTGTACAAGTTGCCGTCGCCAGTAAAGCTTTGGTGATAGGTTAGTGCCTAGGTCAGCATTGTCATGGGATGTCCGGGGCGTACTTGATGTGCATTCGGGGTATGAGGACTGCAATCCACAGGCGTACTTCCTCTCTGTGTGGGTTATACAATGACTTTTTGGCACAGACTTCTCTCCCTGCCCCACCTCTCCCCGCCCCACCCCCACCCCGCCACGATCTGCTTGAAGTGAAAATAAAAACCACTTTCTGCCTGTCTGTCTTCCTTGTCAGGAAGCAGGGCCAAGGACTTTCAAGAACTGCTTCTGAAGTCAGGGACTATAGGGTAGATGACATCATCCTTCTAGGGATGATTTCATTGATACATTTTCTGGATTTATCTGAGAGTGAGGCCAGCCACAGAAGGGGCACGCACGCGTGCACGCACACAAACATACACACACAGAGAGACACACACAACAATAGCCACCTTTAAAAGCTGATCAGCAGAGCCTGTGGATACTGTTCACAAGGCTAGAGGGCCCTGTTAATTGACTTTTTGCCATGTCAAGAAAAGATAAGAAATTTTCTACTGAGCATGTACCAGTGAGCCCTTCCAAACAGTCTAGCCTTGCCTATTTGTGAGCTCCTGGCACTGCCACAAAGACACCCTGGCCAGTTGGAGGTCTAGACCCCATTCCCTGCAGTGAGTGGCCCTTGCAAGAGTAGTCATACCTTGAGGAGGAGGCTCTATAGAGAAAGACTGACCTTCTTAAAACAAATCCTCTGGGCTGCAATGAAAATGTACGTCTATGTGTGCCACGCTCACTGCAAAAGGCTTAGGTGGTTCCTGGCAGATTTTGCCCATGTGTTGACAAAGCTCTAATGAGAACATTTCATCACACAGACTCTTATAAAAGCACCCTGCCCTTGCTATGGGTTTCCCAGTGACTGGAACTCAGTGTTCTGGTTTCTGTGGCAGATAGCGTTAGGGACTACGCCCAAGGAAGTAGGAAGCAAGGCCTAGCAGCAGAAATCTAAAGTGTGAAGTGCGCAGAGAGGTGTCCACCAAGGTTTGGGTGAGGAGAAAGGGCGCTCTCACTCTTGGAACTGAGACCTGGGGATCGGTGAGAAGGGGCCAACTGCCCATTGGATAGCCTGGTGCCCATGTTCACAGAGTCAATTCTAACTTATAACAACAACCCTGGAGCAGAGAGTAGAATGGCCCTAGAGTGTTTTCTTCCCCACCCCAATAGTTCTATTCACATAATAATTCACTTCAATGGCTCAATCCCATCAAAAAGACAACAATCACCACCACCATCAGTTTTAGAATACTTTCTTTTTTTGTGTGTACATTGGTACTAATTCCCCATTTCCCCCTAACCTCCCCCTGTCACACCCCAAGGAACCATTAATCCAGTTAGTGTCTCTTTAGAACAAAGAAACCAAAGCAATAAGAATCACAAAGTAGGGCTGAGCCCCGGTGGCGTAGTGGTTGTGTGCGGGACTGCGGCCCACCGAGACGGAAGTTCAATTCCAGCAGTGGGGCTGGGCCTCCTACTCCCACCACCGAGAGCAGTGATGCCCACAAAAAAAACAAAACAAGACAAAACAAAAAAGAATCACAAAGTAAAACATGAAAAACTTCTCTCAAAAAGAAAGCAGAAAATATTAAAATCTAGAACAAATTTAAATGAATCATAAGGGAGAGCCAGTGATAGGTGCTCAGTTCTAACTTATCTCTATCTGCAACCATACTCGTTGCAATGCAACCTGCATGTTGGCACAGCTAGTCACATCCCTGGACCATGGTCAGAGGGACTTCCTTCCCCAGGGGCTTAATCCCCATGTATTTCCCCTTCATTTTTTAAAACTGAAGCAGCTCTAAAACAGGTCAAAAGGGAGATCAAATGATGAGATACCACATTTTAGCCTAATGACATCCACCATAATCGACTTTACAATGTTCTCTGTCTGATCCCAGGGCTATTCAGATGAATGTTGAGGATCCACCAGAGGCCTGATACATGTGTGAATCCTGCAAATGGATTTGGACTTCCACTGTCATCCATGTTCTTCTGAAAACCAGTGTCCACAGTTTAAGGTCGGCTACTGTTCCCTCATTTGGATTGCATGATTTCCAGTCCCTGGGCCACACAAGCTAGTGTGCTTCTTCCATGTGGGCTTAGTTGATGCCTCCCTCGCATGGCTGCCTAGAGAGTTTTCAAGGCTCTTTAAGGCAGGAGATGGGCACAGATTTCTCTTGCAGAGTGACTGGTGGATTTGAACTGCCAAGCTTTCTTTTAGCAGCTCAATGCTTAACCTACTGAACTACCAGGATTGTTTTCTTACCTCGGTGGATGGCTATGAGCGGATGCATAGAAGTTAATCATTGTTGAAGAGCATGTGGGCTCCCGGGCTGGTGTGATTCGTTATGCGCTGGGCTGCGCACTACAAGGCCAGAGGCTCAAACCTACCCAGAGCTGCCTTGGTGATCTGCTTCTGAAAGGTGACAGCACTGCAGCTCCACTGGAGCAGTTCTACTACACACACGGCGCTTCCAGGAGCTGGGATGGACGCAATAACCAATCCTGAATAACCAAAACTGCGAGGAGGAAACGGAGAAATTGGAACTCTCAGCCTCCTCATTGGCCTGTGGTCAAAAAGTGGAATAATGTTCAGTCATAAAGATAAAATTCTCAAGAATGCTACAAGATGCACTTTGAAAACATTATGCTGAGTGGCATCAATCAGCCACAAAAGGACAAATATTCGATGATTCCATATAGATAAATATCTAGAATGGACAAATGCACAGAGACAATAGCTGGTATCACAAGGGGCGAGGGAATAAAGGTTAGGAATGAGCAGTTTGCTCACAAGGTCCTGAGTTTCTGTTTGAGGTGATAAAAGACTTTCCGTGATGGCTACATGACTTGGAGAAAATATTTTATGCCATTGAACTGTGCACTTAAAAATGGCTAAACTAGCAAAATTTTTGTTAATTTTTTTAATAAATCATTTTAATGGGGGCTCATACAATTCCCATCATGACCAATACATATGTCAATTGTATGCAGACCACATTTGCACACTTGTTACCATCATCAATCACAAAACATCCTCCCTCCACCTAGGCCCCAGTACCCATTTCCCATATTTCCCCTCCCACCTCACTTCCCCTTCTCCCATAAACACTTAATTTACAAATTATTACTTTTTCACCTCATATACTGTCCGATGCGCCCCTTCACCTATTCCCTGTTGTCCCTGCCTGAGAGAGGTTATATGTAGATTCCTGAAATTGGTTCCCCCTTTCTACTCCACCCTCCCAGTCTCACCACTCTCATCACTAGTCCTGAGGGAACATCTATCCTAAATTCCCCATGTTTCCAACTCCAATGTACATCCCTGGTCGAACTGGAATTGTAAAGTACAATTGGAATCATGACAGTGGGAGGGAGGAAGCATTTGAGAACTAGAGGAAAGTTGCATATTTCATTGCTACTACACTGTACCTTGACTGGCTCGTCTCCTCCCTGCAACCCCTCTGTAAGGGGATGTTGCTTCACCTATTGATGGGCTTTGGGTCCCCAATCTGCACTCCCCCTAATTTATGATGATATAATTTTTAGTTCTTTGATGCCTGACACCAGATCTCTTCGACACCTCATGGTCACACAGGCTAGTGTGCTTCCTCCGTGTGGGCTTTGTTGCTTCTGAACCAAATGGGCGATTGTTGACTTTCAAGTCTTTAAGACCCTAGATGCTTTATCTTTTGATGGCCGGGCACCATCTGCTTTCTTCACCACACTTGCTTATGCGCACATTTGTCTTTGGTGATCATCTCAGGAAGGTGAGCATCATGGAATGTCAATTTAAGAGAACAAAATGTTCTTGCACTGAGGAAGTACTCGAGTGGAGGTCCACTCCCCACCTACTGTCCTAATATTAACCCTATAAATATATGGAAGTTGATCTATTTCCCCATTGTCCTATATAAATAAATTCACCTATGTACATGCCTGCATTTAGACCTCTATAAATGCCCTTTACTTCCCAGTTATTGCCTCTATTTCCTTTTACTTCCCTCTTGTTCCACTATCATGCCTGGTCTCCATTGGGGTTTCAGTATTTTCTCTCTGTCACATTACTCTTGAACAATCCCTTTCGGGCCTCTCACACCCACCCTGTCACTGATTTTAATCACTTGTTTTTCCCTCATCCCTGGGCCAGTCAACACCACCACCTGTCCCCCTCCTCCCTATCTCTCATGTCCCTCCCCCACTTACCCCCCAGAACCATCAGTCCCATCTTTTTCACCTCCAGGTCTCCAGATTGTCCATCCCACCTATATTATCTAGATAGATCTGCAGAGACAATATGTACAGAAAACACAGACATCCTAAGATGAAGCAACCAAATAAAACGATGATAACAACAAAAAACTCCAATATCATATATATTAATTTTTACATATATATGGAAAAAATAAAATAAAAACCTGTAAATAGTTCAAGGTCTGTACATTGACCTCCAGGAGTGGCCCGATTGAGTTTGATGGGATGCCACAGTCTATCTCCAAAGTATATCCTTGGCAATCCCTTGGGAACTCCATGCTCTGTTGCACACCCTTAGTTTTTAGCCATGGTGTGGTTGGGTCAGACAGGGTATAATCCCAACCCCATTTCTCCACTATTGTCTCTGAAGGACCTTGGGTAAGCAAGGGAAGCAGTATTTCATAATGGGACTGGCCATATGATCCTCTCTGTGCATCGGCTATTCTGGGTGGAAATATCATCCTGAAGACTTGGGGGGCCAGGATGCACTCCATTCTCTCTTCCTCCCCCTTCATTTGTTCTCATGTGCTCTGATCAGACATGTCCCACTCCCCATGCTGCAGCTTCAGTGCTGCACACTCTCCTGCGGGGAGAGGTGGCTGCCCCGATAGTTGGAGTTGGGGTTGGATGCTCAGACCCCTCCACTGGTTCCCTGCTTCATGCTGTATTAATTTTTATATTTCACCCCACAAAGCCTTTTTTTTTTTTGAGAAGCAGCAGCTGACAAGAGATGCAAACACAGGTTCAGCCCGAACTACCTTAAGGTTACATCCTTGTAAGAGTCTGTCCTCTGTGGTAGCCTCACACCCAAGAGCGCTCACAGCATAGAATGAACTTCTGTTCCCTCCCTCTCTGCACGTGGGGAGTTTCTCTAGGGTTTTCATGCTTATTCTGTTACTCTCATGCCATTCAACTGCAACTAGACTTGCTGCTGTGTACGGATATTTACTGTTTATCTTCCTTTGTTATATCTAACATGTGTAGATGCATGCTAAGTCTTCTGTTACTTATATTTATTTTTATATCTTTAAAGTTTTCCACATCAGTCCCTCTCTTTAATCCATGAATTTTAATTGCTAATGTGCCCCTGGTCTGGCTGTACTATATAACATGGCACTGAGGGTGGGGGTGGGGGTGGTGTTTCTTTTCCAACTCAGGGGGAAAAGAAGTGAAAGCACTGTGTGTTGAATTGTTTCCTGTTACACTCTTTGAGCTCTGCTGTCAGTGTAAGTTAGCTTAAGGAAAGTCACTATAAAACCCAATTCCACTCACTGCCATCGAGTCAATGCTGACTCTAATGATAGGACAAGGTAGAACTGCCCTGTAAGTTTCTGAGACAGTAACGTTTTACTAGAATAGAAAGTCCCACCCTTCTTCCTTGGGTTTGCAGCCTAACCCATGACCACTGTGCCACAGGGCCTCCCTAAAGTCAGTAGACTGAGGTGCTATCTTTGGAGGGACCTCTCTGTAGGGGCATCAGTATGTCTTTTGTGATCCCAAATATATGCTTGAGCACAATTCATTGTTCAGGGTACATCTTTACGTGAACACAAAAGACAATGACAGCCTGGAGAGAAAAATCATTTAGTGGAAGAGCTGTCAATATATCCATGAAGACCAGAAAATGAAGTCTTTTTTTTTTTTAATTTTATTGGGGGCTCTTACAGCTACTACAACATTCAGTACATCATTTGTATCAAGCACATTTGCACACATATTTCCACATGCATTTCCCAATATTTTCCACCTGAGTCCTTGATACAAGCCCCTTTAAAAAAAAACCCTCCCCTTTCCCTCCCCCCCCCTTTTTAAAAAAATTAATCATTTTATTGGGGGGCCCCTACAACTCCCATCACAATCCCCAACAACATCAGTTGTATTCAGGCCACTTTTACACACCCATTGCCATCATCACTCTCAAAACATTCTCCCTCCCTCCAGGCCCCCATTATCTGCCCCCTATATTACCCTT
>PVJH01014945.1:0-55268 GCA_004026705.1 Nesogale talazaci | reverse complement strand
GGAAATATCGTGAGATTTCCCAGAAGTCTTAGGAGAAAGCCATGCCCACATAGAGGCTTCATTGGCTATTCAATGGCTATCTCCAGATTAACAGGCTAGACTCCACCCCTGCATTTCAATCATAAAATTAACATAAGCACATGACTACCACAGTGTGTGTGTGTGTGTGTGTGTGTGTGTGTCTGTGTGTGTGCGCGCGCGCGCATATGAGCCCTATTTCAAAAACAGGTAGCTCCTTACATCTGTTGAGTAGGTTTAAGAGAGATACACTCAACCTACATTTGTTATTTGTTGAATAGCTGGTTTTTTTGTGTATGGCATCACTGCCCTGGTAGGAGTAGGAAGCCCAGCTTTGCTCCTGGAGAATTGCTGCTGGATTTGAACTGTCAATCCATTTGACCGCAGTCCCACACACAACCACTAGGCCACTAGGGCTCAGCCCTGTTGAATAGTTTTAGGAGACATAGATTATATAAACATATATAAATTTTACATAAGAGGAATAAGTTATATATAAAATATATTTATATGTGTGTCATATAGACTATATAATTATATATACAAACTATATACAAATTATTTCATTTAATCCTATCAATAATTAGCATATTTCTCCATTTTCCTTATGTTCATATCTTTAGAAAAAAACAGTATGAGGCTATGATTATTATTTCCCCTATTCTCATATTAATTACTCTTGTCATTGGTGCTTTTCCCCATATATGTACTTTTTTCTATATCACTCTTATTATTTTCTTCATATATATGTATACATAATTAATATATTGAACAGCTAAAGCTTCAAATAACAAAAAATTGTATGATTGTATATTTAGGTGCTTATTTTCTAAGAAAAATCACAATCTTCTACAGATTTAACAGACTATCACACAAGGAATTTAATATTTAAAAAACATGAACAGAATATAAACATAACTTTTCATTTGCTATTCATGTAAAAATTTCCTAACTTGTTCTGGAAATTATCTCTTATCATTGTGAGTGAGTAGTGCTTGTGGAGTATACACGTATACAAGTGGGATGCAGTTGAATCAAACATTGCAGTTGGTAACATTATACGATATCATAAAAAATAGAGAGAGGAGGCATATCTGACCTCCTCTGGCCTCCTTACTGCCATCAAAGAGGTGCTGGGCACATCTCTACACTCCATCCTTTTTCATCTTTTTTGTTACCAACCGTTGTTTCAACATCAACCTACATCCGTGCTGGCTTTGATAATTGATTACAATAGCTTCAGAGAACTCACGGACAATATTCATGATTAAAGAGGTCTTTGTTGTTGTTGCTATAGCAGTTAACAGATTACCGCACGTCAGAGTCCATATGTGGAAAGGACATAGTCATTGGTCCATCGCCACACCCACACTCAGCCTTCAGCCGGGTCTCTCGCTAGTTCTCGGCCCCTGAGTTATGGGATCTCATTGCACCTCTGCCTCCACGGAAATGCAGAGCCAATCTGCTGCTCCCCTCAGGGTCTCGTAATTCCGACGCGACTCCCCTAAGGATTTTGATCCTGTCCCAGAAGTTCTTTGCTGGCGCTCTAGGCTCGAATTGGCTGCATTGCTTCACTCTCTTCATATTCTCAGAATGACAGTCACTACCACCTCCGGCCTCAGTCTCTGCTTCCCCACTCAGAGACCTGGAGTGTGCTAAGATTTCTCTCTAGGTGACTGACTGAAATAAGAGTGACTTCAGAGTGTGGCTTCTATGTTTCAACACACTCTAAACACCAGAAAGCAAAAGGTGTGACGTGGTTCATGTACACTACTAGAGACTTAATCCTATCTAACTCAGGCCTTTAGCATAGTAGAGAATTCCCTGCCAAATGGGGTTAGAGCCACAGGCATAGAGTACAGGACTATAATATATCATAGAAAGAATTATGGCTAGAACGGGCATATTAACTATGCTTCAATATTTAATTAAAGGGCACATAAAGAATGATAGAATCCAGTAACTGGAAATTTGAAATGAACAGCCAAAAGGAAATTAAAAAAACAAAGATATCCATAATTTCAGTCAAAGCATAGAAAAAGTGAAAACCTAACTGTAGCAATAACTGAAGTTAAATATTGGATAATTAATGCTGTTTAATTCAATATTGCTTTAAATATTGCTAGGACTGCCATCATTATCCAATACTCGAGAGTTAATTAGCAGATATTTTTTATAAAATTGAAGTTTCAAGGATACATTACCTTTTAATAAGATTCTAAGTATAAAACCATTGTTTAAAAAGCCCTTTTGAGAAGAATGTCCAGAACAAAATCAAAACCATTGTTCTCATATAGATATTAGATAGATATCTATATCTAATATCTAATAATATCTAATATCATATAGATATTAGAAATGAACATGCAGAAAGTAGTATATTCAATGAAAGAATGATATAGATCTTATAACTAGTTCATAAATAATAGACATACAGATTGGGTATATTACAACCAATGTACAAATGAAGGCAAAATTTATTTTTCATTGGCAGTGTTGGGGATTAGAAAGAGAGGATTTGCATGGCAACAGATAACTTATTTTTTACTGTTATATGTGACCTAGAATTTACAGTGTTTTAAAAATCACCCCCAGACATCAAAATCTAATAGCCAAATAGCCAGTGGCTTACTTTTCTAGAGTCTAAATAAGGTGTACTTTTTTACTAAGCACAATCTTTCTACATCTTTTCTCTTTTCCACTGTGCGTCGAGCACACCTGTTCATTGCTGCTCTCATCATTCTCATATTTGCTTTCTATCTAAGCCCTTGGCATCAGCTCCTCATTTTTCCCCTCCCTCTCTGCTCCCCCCCATAAACCCTTGATAATTTATATATTATTATTACTTTGTTAATCATACTGTCTGATGTCTCCCTCTCTTATAATTAACTTCCCTTCCCATTGGAAATTTCTTATGATTACTATATCGAAGTTCAGAGGAGTAAGAGTGCTGTGTCACTTAAATTATTCAGTTACATAATCAATTAACTAGTTTATTACAACACATAAATAAATTATGAATGTGCAAATATGTGCAATGTCATTATCATCAGTACCTTAATATGGGAAGGTACTAAAAGTATGTGCTCTACAAAAACATATTCATAACACGTCAGCCTTCATGGTTTTCTGAATCTGTCACATAAATTTGTAGACGTCTGAACCTCTATAAGGCAGAAACCTGTCAGAGAAAGAAAAATAGGACATTACCCACTAAAGTGAATGACTGAATAGTGGTAATGCTATCTTGTTAAAGGTAGACCCCACAAAAGGAGCCAGTCTTGCTGAGTAACAACTCTTACTGTCTTCACTGGAGGGAAGAAATGTTATCTGCGCTATAACTTTGATGGTCTCTGATAAAAAGAAGAACAACATGCAAGCCCCTATGCCCCCAGGGCTCTGATAGCTCACATTTATTCAAGGTGATGTGTGTCAGAATGATCGTGCCGGGTAACAAGAAGGAAGTCAATATCTAAATTAAATGGGGTGAATGAGTAGCTCTTTCTCAGGAGGTAACGGCACTTCTGCAGAAAAACAGGCAGCCAGCGAGCACGGGCAGCAGGCAGAAATGAGAGGAGCGCTATTTCGCAGAGCCATCTTTGTCTGAGGCTCTACATGCCCTAGCACGCTCCTCCACCCATAATTCTCGTCAAGTCCTTCTTGTCAGCCCACCCCTCTGGACGCTGCTGAAATTCCCGTCTATTATTTGCCTGGGCATTCCTAGCACTTACATGAACTTAAATAACTGGATAAGGCTCTCATAAAAAACATACGGCACTACTATGATGTCAGTGAGTGAGATTGGTAGTTTTATTAGCAGGGTAAAGAACAGATGCAAAAATACGATTTCTATTTCATATTACACCTCTTGCCCAGGTGTGTTAGAAGGAACTCTGGTGGCATGGTGGGTGATGCGGTTGTGATTCCACCTTTCCTTTGACGTTCTCCTTTGGAGACTCAGACAGGCGTATTACAGAGAGAACTTGTCTATAGCCGGAGATTGGAACATTGGAACAGAACCTCAGTCATAAAAAAACACCCGTGCTTCGAGGCAGAAAGATGAGGCTTCCTACTCCCGTACAGATTTCAGTCTCAGAAACCTACAGCGGCCATTTCGACTCTATCCGGTAGGGGTTTCTGGGTCCAATATGCACATTCATTTTGGAAATTATGGAACACAAATTATTTAAAAACTTCTAATTCAGCAGGGTGGGCCAGGGTGGTAAGAGGCATCATTAACATCTGGTATCCTTCCTTCCTTTTCTCTCTTTCTGCCTGTTTTTCTCTCTGATTTTACTTTGAGCAGTTGTCTTTAAGTAGACTCTCACTCCTGGCAAACTTAGGCAAGTGAGAAGACGACTTGCTCTGTGGGTGAGAGGATTGGTGGTTTTTGTTTTGGTGTTTTAATTAGAAAGATAGGTTTTTCTTCCCAGGTGTCTCTGGTCAGACTTGAACTTTCAACCACTTGACTAGCAGCAAGCATGCCTCAGAACCATTCACGGCATCATAACTAGAGTCCTAGTTCAGACATGCTCAATTTTACCCCAATGAAAACATATTTAAATCTCTCTCTGCAATAAGTGACTGGCTACAGACAAGATCTCTCTGTAACCCTCGTGTCTGAGTCTTCTCAGGGAGCTTCAAAGGAAAGGCTGAATTCAAACAGCAGTTTCTGAGAGCACTTCCTGAGCCCATTCTCCTCACTCACAGCAGTCAATTCATGGGACTATGGAAGGGATCATTTGGATGGAGTCTCTCAAAGAACACAGGAGGATCACAGGAGCTTATAAGACGAAAATGTTTTTCAAAATTCATTGTTGAGGAAAAGGTTAGAAAAGATACATTATTTACTCACACAACTCAGAATAAAAACAGCATATTGAGTATTAATTTCTTTGTGTGTGAATGATTATAACATTTAATTATCAATTTCTTAATCAAATGATTACATGTTCCTTGGTATATAAAATATTCTGAAAAGATATGTACAAACATATTGAATTTTTTAGTGCATTTCCTAAATTATTTGAGAGATGGTGAAAATGCCCAGTCAATATCCTTATTTTCATTCCACGAAATTTGACTATTTCTTGATAGTTTACCCACCCTTCACCCAGTATTCACTTATCTGTTTAAGCAACCATGGTGGCAGCTGATGGGTTATACTTGGAATGACAACTACAGTATCAATATCCAAAGCCCAAGACAGGCGAAAAGTCAGACTGTCTGCTTCCCTAACAAGATTGTCTTTTAGCCCTTGACAGTGTCAGGTTATCCATTTATCCACACACACAACCCATTATCTGAGTGAGTGCATGCTAAACAAAGTCATGGATGATGAGTAAACTTAGTTTCTCTGATAATTTGTGGTTAATTATTTTAAAATTCCAAATAAATAAATGTGATGTAATTTGCCCTTGATTGATTTGTCTCTTTTCATCTGCTAGACTAATTAAAAAAAATAGGGTTTCTTGGTTGGTGTTTTGTTGACTTAATTCAGACCAAACTCAGTTCTAGGGTTTATCCAAAAAGCAGAACTTTGAGCTCTCTGCACTTTCTTTTTATTGTGCCTGATTTTAGTACAAGTCTTTGTGCACATCCACTTACACCAAGTAGATGATTTGCATGACATGTAGCTAAATATTTGGTTTCTTGACAACAGTGTCTAAAAGTTGCTTGGTCACATTGGACATGCCACTCAAATCACTTTTAAAAAGTTCATTACTTACAAGGCAAAATATGGCAATACATTTCTGACATTAATTTTTGAGAATGATATTCTGAGTTGATTTCCAAGAAGTAAATAGGTGGATATAAAGTTAATCAAAGCATGACTCTCTATAGGTTTCACATTAACCAATAATCCTTGAAGTTATGGTTCATTACTTAGCCTATCAAGCCAATCTACATTTCTAGAGTGAAATAAAAGATCAGAAGTTTATTCTAAGTTGAGTTGGTATTTGAGAAAAAAATGCCTCTGTATAGGACTTTAACTTTATTATTAGAGCTGGAGAAAATGACCCTGGCGAATGTCAGCTTGCCCATTGACCTTGAGCAAATCATTTTGTCACCTAACAGCACACTAAATTACTCTCAAACTTGAAAGCCAGCTATTTTTAGGGGGAAACATTGGATCCCAATTATTGCAGATATAATTATTTTTTAGAGTCACTTTCTGAAGGATTTCTTATCCATGTAAAGTAATACAACAGAAAATAGCATTAAAAATAATCAACAGAAAGGAACACAATTTGTGTCAACAACAAGACATTCCGTAGGAAAGAACAGGCAAATACCCTTCACTGAACCCAAGGAAGAAAGCGTTGAGGGATTATGAGAAACAAATTCTGATGAAACAAAATCTTGCCTCGAAATTCATCATCATCCCCCCATCGCCCCACAAGAACAGATGTCCTTTATTTTACCAAAGCTTCTTGTATTGTTCTCCATGACTTTGTTTATTCCGATCAATTTTTTTAACAGGAAATTAAAGGGTATACCTTTCTAACAGTGACTAGTACAAATCAGTACTGTGGTGGGCAAGTGACAAAATGCAATTTACAAACCAGTAGCTTGAGTCACATGTCCCAAAAGTTGATTTAAAGTTGTTTCAAATGTTGACACAAAATACTCCATGGAGGGTATGGAACATTCCTTTTTCAATATCCAGTGAACTCCAGGGAAAGTAACAAAAACTATCCTGAAGGTTATACAGCTGAACAGGGGGTTAAATGAAGAGGGTATGATGATAGAGGAACACAGAGAGAACAGGTTAGGGAAGTTTGAATAAGAAGGGTCAGGAAAAAAGAGTTGTCAACAAATCAACCCAAAGAAGCAGGGTAGAGAAAAAGAAGTTAAAATAGGAAACGCTAGGCAGAATTGCAATGTATGCAGGACAGAAAAGAAAAACAGTAAGTGACTATAACAAAACAGGAAGGAAACAAATTAACTAAAGGAAAAATACTCAAAGGCACAGAGATATGCAAGACAGCGAAAAGAAAGAACTATCTGGCATTATTCTTGTTTTGCCCTAGTAATTATCTGTCAAAGCTGAAATTACAGTATTCCACTGTGATTCACCTTAATAGACTTAGCCAGGTGCATTATCTGAAGCATTCTTATTCAGGAGAAAAATTAGCCAATCACGGATCTGGAAGTGAATTTAAGGGAAGAGAATCCGTGAAAGCTCTCCAAATGATATTTATGCAGTGGTCCAATCAAAATTGCATAAATTACTGAATTCAATTGCCAGGGAAAGGGGTTAAATTTAATACAGCTAGACAGCTGAGCAGCTGCTTTCATGATTTAAATAAAAACAAGCTGAAACCCTCGCTGTCAGCCCAGTGATATATGACTTGTAATGGGATGTTTCCACCCTTCCATTCCATATGGCCGCCTCCACTTTAGGTAATGCTCTTTGCCTCCAGTGCAACCAACTTTTCAGAAAACATCTGGGTCCCATTCCTGCTCTATTAACTCCAGTGTTGCCTCCGACAAACACACATGATTCATTGGGCAGCATCCCTTCACTTCAGGATCAAATTATGGAGTTTCATTGATAATTTTATCATGAGCACAACCGAGGCACTGTCTGTGAACATGGCGCGCAATCTCCAAAAGTGTATCATAAAACGTTATTGTAGTACAGATAGCACAGCTAAAATGAGCAGTACATTTTAATGGTTGGAATTGGGGGGGGGGCGGCAACAAAATATAGGTGCTTCTCAACAAGGTACCATTATTGTCTTCTACTGTCTGACTCCTGTAACCTGGAGACTTATCTCCTGCCACACTGGCTCCTATTTATCAACAATGAAAAGAGAGAGAGAGAGAGAGAGAGAGAGAGAGAGAGAGAACACACAAATAACCTTCTAAAAAGTGGGTTAGACATCGCGGGAGAATAGGGTACAAAGGAAAAAACAAGTCTCTACACATAGTTCTGCACAACATTTTAAACCCATTCATGGAATTTCTTTATTTAATCCATCAACAGAATATGAGAAGTTGGAGGAAGAAGAGAAAATTCAGACGAGTGGCTGAGGGTAGACCTTTTGAGAAAAAAGTATCAGGGAAGGAAGACCAAAAATTACACCAAGTGCAAAGGTAGTGTCGTCACTTCTCTGTGTTACAAAAAATTGCAACGAGTCTTATATTTCTCTCCCATTCTACTCTTATTTTCATCCTTAAAATTGATGTTTTTCTCCAGGAAAGACAATATATGTAAAATACATTCATTTTCAGTTTAGTGGATTATCAGAGGAGTATGTCCAGAACATAGCAGAATGCAGTGTCCAGATATTAATTCATATCTAATTCCTGAATAAACCAGCTTCATGGTTGCATTGCGGCAAACAGAAGTGACCATAAGGTGGAAACAGGATTGCCGCTTCCTTCTGTGGCTTTGGAAAGCTCGCCTACCATCTAAAACCACTTGGTTCTGTTTGTTTATAATCAAAACCTCTAAACGGATGGCTCGATGGATACTGTGTCTATGCTTCTCTTTAATCTTGGCAATAGTGTATAATCTCTTAGTCCCTAGTATTTCTCTACTTTTCCTGGAAACATAGTTCATTCTTCTATTATGAACTATTTCCACCTGTCCTTTTATGTACTTAACATAATTACAATTTTTATTTTATAATATTTTATGATAAAATGAATTAAATATTATGCCATCTTGGGAATAAAGAGAATCAATCAGTTTTATCCCTTATCTTTGAACCCTGATTAGTGTAGATGCATATTCTATTTTGCAAAGCAAAATCTGATGGGGTTGGTCATATCACAGAGAGTACTCCATATCTATGAATTACTAAGCCACCTGTGTGACTAATGTCATGTGCCTTGCAGAGTTCTCTGAAGGTAAAATGAAATAATGAAACTCTTGATACTTATTGCTACTCTCATCCCTGCATCTATTTTTCATATCTAACTAACTGATATTAAGCTGTTCAGCTTTGGTACAAACATAGTATGGTGTGAAGAGGTCAAACCAGAACCAACCAATCAAAAGTAAAGGAAAGTTCAATTATATACTTATTCCATATACTTGGAAACCAAGTTAAAAGATGCTTTTATTCACAAGGTAGGGAAAATAAAAATATCAGAATCTTTCTTGTTGTCCTGTAAAAATAATCTGTCACAAAATATTATCTAATTTCATTCGCATGAATATCACCAAAGTAACTGTTTAGTCCCTCCCTTTCTCTCTTCCTCAACTGTTAAATTGACTCTTGGTGCCAAGCATTCTCCCCTTTACACATGAAAGGAGGCCTGATTAAATACTGGGAAGCTAACAGCAGAGTTAATAGTTCAAACTCCTCACTTGCTTAGCTGGAAAAGGATGAAGCTTCCTAATCTTTACAGTTTCTGAAACCCAATGGAACAGTTTTACTTTGTCCTATAAAGTCAGTTTAAGTCAAAATCATTAGTTAATTAGCTAGTCACTGTCTACAATGTCCCATCAATTTGGCTGTCTACAATGGCCCATCAATTTGGCTGGCATTGGCAGGCTGCCCCATACCAGCTGTCTTACTGGTTTTTTAATCACAGTCCAATATGTAGCCAACCATTAAGCCACTAGGGATCTTGAGATGACCTAGACTTGATGGTAGTGAGCTGTTGTCGTTGTCATTGTCTTCTTCTTCTTCTTCTTCTTCTTCTTCTTCTTCTTCTTCTTCTCTATACTAATGAACAGGTTGAAAGTGGGCTTAAAACCTGCCCTTGAAATGTAGTGTATACCATTGGTTTCCATGGGGATAGAATTCAACTCTATTTCACTAAAAGTTATGACTTAAGACACCACTCAGCTTTTCTTGGGGATGCTGTCTTTTAAAGACAAAACCACACCTCCATCAAAGCCTCTGTGTCTAGGAAACAGAGGGAAAGTCCAGCAAAACATAATGACTAAGAAATAGGTATGATGACTCCCATTTTACATGCGGAGAAATCAAGGCCCAGAGAAATTAAGTAGCTTGCCTGATGCCATTCATATGGTAAGTGTGAAAGCCAACATTTTCATTTAGCCAGTTTCCATATCAATGAGCCTGTGAAATTGTTGCATGTCAGCTCCTCAAACATCACTATCACAACTTACTAAGGAAGCAAAGTTAGAACTATTGCTTATTACACTAAGGGAGACTACTACTTTGCAAGCTTTAGTAGTGTCTCTAGGTGAGAAATGTGCTGTACAATTATTGAAAATCAAAAACTTGATTTAAGCCAGGTCTTACCAAATGGTGGCTTGCTTAGGATTAGAAAAAGATCAAGATAGACAAGTCTAGGAGAGATAGAAACAGTGTTGTGTAAGATTTTTGAGGCAAAGGACTAAAGAGTCTAAGGGCCCACACTGCTTTTGATACATCTGTTTAAGTGTTGATGGATCAACATTGAGGTTTCTGGAAGAAATTTTGCCTGGGTATGATTCTCCAGAAACAGTACAGTCATATTAAGGAAGACAAAGGGGTAGTAATGTTATGCTAATGTACATGATAAGATGTGTAAATGATTTTCAGGGGCCAAATTGTGCATGGGAATTTTCCTAGATAATTTCCGCTTTCAACATAATCTAAAAGAATCTTTCAGAAATGTAATTTTCGTTTGAGTACAGTATACCTGCCACACCATCCTAATAACACCGATTCACATTTGAAACTACTTTCAAAGCAAGTCTTTGTTGGTAAACTGTCAGAATTATTTTTAATGAATTGGAGTGTTTTACAAAGAATTCAATTAAGTCTAGGGTTAGAAAAAAAAGAGAAAGAACTCAATTTGATATAATTAATTCTATGAAGATTTTTTCTGCCCATTGACATGTTTTGAAATCATTCCATTGAGTGGAATAAAACTAAAGAAACTCATTGGCTTTTAGTCTTAAAAACAAGACACAGTTTTTATAGGACACGTAAGACTGAGATGTTTTGCAAAAGTGGCTTTCCCAACCCATTATTTTGAAAAATAGCATTTTACATTCTTAGGATTTGTTTTGGCTTTTTGCTGTTGATGTTTTGTGTGTGTTTAAAACTCATTATGAATCAGTAACTGCTGATGCCAATAGAGAATACTAAAAGAGAAACATGCCTTCTCTGCACAAGTCATGCTAAAAGAAATTATGATGACAACAACCTAGTTATTGAACATACATACTCAATGTCAGCTATATCGTGTCTTCACATTTCAGTCACTGTGCTTATTTAATAAATATACAGACAGAAAGACTAGGTAAATTTGAATTGCAGATGAATAATGCTCTTTTAAAATTTATTACTATGCCCTAATATTTGTGACACACTTATATTGAAAACAAAAAGGAAAACAAGAAAAAAAAAGCTGATTACTTGAAATTCAAATTTAGCAAAACATCTGAATTTTTCTCTGATAACTATCCCTAAGGATTGTCAGTTTTTATGTGACAAGAATTCAGAGGAAATGCAACATTATGCTTTCTCATGCAGTTACTTTCTCACAGTATTTCTTCATTCTTTTTTACAAAAATATATTTAATTACCATGATGTTTTATTTCCTGTTTGCTTGAATCAGGCAATTTAAAACTTGGAAGAAACTCTTAAGTCATTTAATAAGTGTATTAGGAACTTTTAAGTCACTTAAGAAGCTTAGACTCACAATTAATATTATATCACAAATGAGTAACAATTTAAGGCAACAAGTTTCCTCTATGATTTGTTTCTTCCATGTATGCTCCACTGGGATTAGTTTTGCTGATCAATGCTGACACCAATTTCCAAAACTCCTCTGCCAATGCGCTGACTCGGGATCCCCATGATTCCAGACAGGATTTCCAAGACTGTGAATCTCTGCAAGAGTAAACAGCCCCCTGCTCTTCAAGAGAGAGGTAGTAGGTTTGAACGCACAGCCTTGTGAGTAGCAGCCCCACACCTAACCCACAGAACCACCAGAGTTCCTCAAGGCTGACATAAGGCCTCCTTTTTGCCCCGCAGAGGAGTATATATTAGACTTCCTACAGTTAAAAAAAAAGTCAAGCACCATCTTCTAATAACTTTTGAACCCACTGTGTCCTTTGCCCACAGTCAATCTTGTCAAGAAATGAAGAAACTCCCTCATAAAAAGTATATTGAGGCAATGTTCAGAAAAAAATATGATAGTATGAAAGAAAAGGAATAAAACAGAAATGCCAGCAGTTTCTGAAGATATACAGCATGGTCAGTCAAGGGAGAAGTTTAATTTTTGTTTTAACTGCTATTCACTGGATTGTATTTGAATCCTCACAAAACCATATTGTTGGCTTTCACTCCTTCTCAAATGAGAAAACAACTTTAGTGAAATTTATTTACTTACTTAGCCTACAAAACTAGAAAACCATCAAAGTAGAATTAACACTAAGCCTGCACCCATCTCCTGGCCATATTTTGCTCAACATGCCAGCTAAATTCAGATTCCAGTTGGCTTTCATAGAGTGCCACTGATGAGAGATGTTGCCAAAATTAAAAAAAAAATCTATATCAAGGTAAGGCTGTCAGTTCCCATCCGTAAAGGTGTGGGCTTCAAATGCAAAGTGTTCCTATTAGCACCTGTAGCATCAAACCAACATGTAGCTATCAAGTAGCCAAGGGAAGAGGAGGGTAGACATTTGTTAGGCAAAGTTGGCCCACCATAGGGAACACAATACTCCTACCTGGTCTCTTTTCTATCCTCTACCTTCAATCATTAAAAAGAGAAGATGTCACTTATTCTGTGTCAAGGAACATTTACCCAACCTTCTGAATTTCCCTCTCTCCATTCTATTGTCAATGAAGTCAAAAGATTATCAGTGAAACCTATTGATCAAAGAAAGCTCAACTATTAGATGTACTCTGGGAAGAATATAAATCTTAGTAATATTTCAGAAGAGCAAAATCTGAGGATGATCTGGTGAGCTTATCATATAGATGTGGTAGATCTTGAAAGCAAAGGGGATACTTGGTGTTTGACATGTTTATGTGAAATGTAGTTTGGAGTATTGACAGATTTGGTTTAGAGTGATTATGATGAACAAATGGCAGTCTTACTGAATAAACTATTCTCGCTGATTTACCTTCTAGTCTCTAGGAGCAAGTATGTCCCAGAGTAAATACTTAAATTACTATATCTTCTGGATTGTTGAATGTAGGTATGGGAATAGATATAATAGAAAGCAAAGCATCATTATTCCCACTGTTTAATGTAGCTACAGCCAATGTGTTGCTTTGCTTTGTTTTCTTTTTAAACCATTTTATTGGGGGCTCATACAGCTCTTATCACAATTCATACATACCTCCATTGTATGTCAAGAAATTTTGTATATTTGTTGCCCTCATCACTTCCAAAACATTTGCTTTCTGTTTATTAAGCCCTTGGTATCAGTTCCTCAGTTTTCTCCTCCCTACCTGCTCACCCCTTCCTCATGAACCCTTGATAATTTATAAATTAGTATTACTTTGTCATATCATACACTATGCAATGTCTGCCTTCACCCATTTCCCCGTTATCCATACCCGAGGGAAGAGGTTACATGTGCATCCTTATAACAGGTCCCCCCTTTCTATCCCACCTTCCCTCTTCCCTCCCACTATTGCCACTCTCACCATTGGTCCTGAAGGGATCATCTGTCCTGAATTTCCCATTTCTGGTTCCTGTCTCTACCAGTGTACATCCTTTTGTCAAGCTGGATTTGTAAAATAGAATTGGGATCATGAAAGTGGGGGAAAGGAAGCATTGAAGAAATAGAGGAAAGTTGTATACTTCATCATTGCTACACTGCACCCTGACTGGATCATCTCTGCCCTTCCATAAGGGGATGTCCCTTACCTACAGGTGGGCTTTGGGTCCCCAACCTGTACCCTCCCTCATTTACAATAATATATTTATTTTATCATTTATAATAATAATTTTCAGTTCTTTCATTCCTGATACCTTATCTCTTCAACACCTCATAGTCACCCAGGTTGGTGTGCTTCTTCCACATGGGTTTTGTTGCTTCTCAGCTAGATGGCCCATGTTTACTTTCAAGTCTTTAGGACCTCAGATGCTGTATCTTTGGGGAGCCAGGCACCATCAGCATTCTTCACCACTTTTGCTTATGCACACATTTGTCTTCAGCAATCATGTCAGGAAGGTGAGCATCATGGAATGCCAATCTAATAGAACTAAGATAGCACAGGGGCAATGGGCCGCCACTCAAGTACTTCCTTTGCTTTGCTTTTAATAGTCAATTATTTTATTTTAGGGTGGCAAAGAACATTGCAATGATTAAGTGCTCAGTTGATAACCAATAGTTTGGTAGCTGGAAGCTACTCAGTGGATCCATGAAATAAAGACCTGTCAATCTGCTCCCATAGAGACTACAGTAAAAAGAACAAACAAAAAACAAACAAACAAACAAAATCCTGTGCAGCAATTCTACACTGCCTCATAGAGCAGTTATGAAATGGAACTGATTTGAAGGTACCAACAATAATAACAAGGGTGACCTTGAAACACCTCAAACTGGAAGAGTGTCTTACATGTTTAACTATCACTAGCCAGGGAGAATTCTGATATTGCTCTAGGTCTAATAACACCTCTCTCTCTCTCTCTCTCTCTCTCTCTCTCTCTCTCTCTCTCTCTCACACACACACACACACACACACACACACACACACACACACACACACTTTTCTCTCACTGACATCCTCTGGGTTCACAAGGGTTTATAATAAGATCTATACTAAAAGTAAGACTAATTGTTTTATGTTACCTGAGAATAGGTAAAAGGAGAGAAAATCTTCCAGCTAGTTTAAGAATGATCAAATCAGCCTTTAGACCACAGATAGTAATGCTCTGTCTTCATTTCGCTACAGTCAAGAAGAGTTGGGAATCCAAATTCCAATTGCTGATGAAGTGCTACCTCTCCTAACACTTTATCCTCTTTATATTTATTTCTTTTATTGACTCTACTGGAGAGGGATAGGTGGGGACCAGTGGAGTTAGAGGGTGGCAAGCTATTTATAACATAACATTAAAATGTTCAGAAAAATGAGGGGGCTGGGAATTTGGAATAACCATAAGTGATAGGGTACTGAATATAACATAAAAAACATTCAGTCTACAAAAGTGTGGTAAATTATGATGTATTCCTTTTCTATCCAGTGCAACAAAATTAGTGACTTATCAATACATTCTGTATTGTCCCCACTTCTGTAGGGCAGAAGTTCAGGTAAACTTGACTGTGATCCTTGCTTCAAAGCAAACCAAACTCACTGCCATTGAGAAGATTCTGATTTATAGTGATATTACAGGTGGAGTATTGCTATTCCCATAGGATTCCCAAGACTGTCTCTCTCTGCAGAAACAGAGGATAGAGGATTAACAAGGTTGAGCAGGATCCTCTTTAATGTATATCAACTTGACTATTTGAACCACATCAATCTACATTTTTATTAAAAAGGAAATATTAAATTGCATCATTGTTCACTTGTGTGCACTTTCACCCATATTTCTTTAAAAAGGGAACAACAACTTGTTTATTTTTTTCAATTCCTCAACTAACCATTTATAGTTAATGCATTAAAAGGGACCCTTGGTGGAATCATTGCTTAACCATCAGGCTGCAACAGACATGCCAGCAGCTGGAACCCCCTCCCCACATCCCTGTGGAAGAAAGATGAGTCTTTGACTCCCAGAAAGATTTGCAGTCACAGAGACCCCACGGGGCCATTCCACTCTGTCCCATGCAGTCGGCCTGAGTCAGAATCAACTTGACGGCAGTGAGTTTTCTGCACTTAGTGTACTACATCCTTCTGCTCCTGGGTCCTCTACAGGCTGTACAGATTCTGAAACTAAAGCTAATAAACACTGACACAAAGAGCAAGATCTTTTCATTGTGTAAAGACAGACAGTTGTTTGAGGGATAGAATGATGCTTAAGATCGGGATAATTTCCTATTTAATAAAAAAGCAACATGACATTTTATAATTCTATTCTGCCCACCCTAGTAGGCTTTTTAACAATCGTTTACAGAAATATTGTTTTTAAGGAAAAAAAAAACCCTCCCAGTGGTTTCTTCTGTTTTAATATCTTGCATTCCTGTAGAACATTTATGCAAATGATGAACCAATCTGATACACTATTAATAACTGATTGCTTTAGTTTATATTTTCATGCTGTGTTGCATATGTCTATTTGTTTTGATAAATATATAACGCCATCAAAAGATCAGACTTACTGGTATGACATAAATTATAAACACAGAAACAGAATCTCACAATGGTTAAGAGCACCTTGCCACTGAGCCAGAAAAATCTGGTTTCTAATGTAAATTAGTGATGCAATTTTAAAACAAGCAAGTTGTTTTCTTCCTTAGTTTCCTTATGTGTAAAATTAAGATGGAAACAAGACTGGCATATCTATTAATGATAGTCTTATTTATATTAGAATAACTATTACTGATAAGAGGACCAGATAAAGTCCATGTGTAAGGTTCTTAGAAGTAAGTCATTATCCTTGGCGAAGGAGCTAAAAGTTGCTATTTTTATTTGTTGGAAAATATAAAAGATTTTCCATGCTATTCCTTTTCATTGTTGTTTGGGTGAAAGTTTATAGAGCAAATTAGTTTTCTTTACAATTTATATGAGGTTTCTATTCTACAATTTATCTTCATTTGTTTGATAGCATTAGTTATAATTCCGCCAATTTAACATTTTCCCAGCTTCCTCCTTGGGTTGCCCCAAGTTATTAATGCTTCTTCCTGTCCATTCTTAGTTTGCAAATATTGCTTTGAGGAAAATATTGCCCTTTATTTTCAGATGGTTAATTTCTTCCTCAGGTGGTTAAATACATTACTCCTGAGTATTACTGTCCACTTTGGTTTGGTACATTATTTGTCTGAAAAATGATCCACCCAAGTGGGTTTAGCTCCAGGTTGGAGGAGTGTGTTGGGGTTTTTCCAGTCTCTATCAGAGCAGTAATTCTGATTTATTAGTATTATTTTGAAATGTGTCATGATGTGTTCTTTCTTGTGCAGGGCTCTCTGTGGTCCCAGTCCCAGTCAGAATGTTAGTTGGGCACCATCTAGTTCCTCTCATCTCTTGATAGTAGAACATGTGGTTCATACCCTTCACCTTAAGCCTAAGTGGCTCCTGGAGTCCTTTATTTTCTTCACGCTTTTCTTCCAGATGTGGAAAAACCCAACAATGAATCAAAGGAACTGCAATTTTTACTTCTATGACCACAATTCTGTTCTATTGTCTGGCAATTTTACAGAGAATATATAACAAAGATCATCTTTTCAATTGTAGAAGGGGTGACATAGACAATAACAACTCTAGAAGTTAAATAAGAAACAAAGTGCAGTGAGTTTACGATCGGGTGAGAAGAACCCTTGGGAAAGGAGATTGAGAAGCTTGTGCCACTTGAATAGCGTTATCAGTTAAATGGTGTTGAGCATGTAGACATTGTGGATGGTCTGCTGTGTGCCACAGCAAAAAAAAAAAAACTATACAAATATAAATGTACCCTATCAAGAAAAGAAAAAAAATATGAAGATATTTCTATGGCTGTAGATTATCAACTTATTTTGGTAAATGCGTAGGAAGGAAATTTCTGGATTGTATGGCAGATATGTTTATCTTTGTAAGGAATTGCTAGGCACCCAAGGGATTGCACCATTTTGAATTTCCACCGCAGTCCCCGCGCGTGCCTGTTGCAGTATTTGGGGATGTTAATGCATTTTATTTTAGCCATTCCCACTGTTATGGCAGGGCACCTCACTGCTCTTTTATTTGTGAGTTTCTTAATAACGTCCAACCAGGAGAAAGACAAGGTTTGTTGCACCTTCCACCCCCCAGTAAGAGTTACCGTCCCGGGCATACACACACCGGGCAGTTCTACTCTGTCCTATGAGGCTGCTGACATGAGATCGCTCAGTGGCCAGGAGGTTCTTGCCCCACAACCCCTCCCCAGCAGCTTTATTGGCACATAATTTACACATCATACAATCCAATCGTTCAAACTTATCAAGCAGACTTGTACAATCATTACCACATCAATTTTAGAGCACCCCTCTTCTCCCCCCACCGTGGTTAAATCACGTTTAAAACAAGCCAAGTAATGAAAATTAGATCTAGTGCTCTCTCTCCTTTGCCACCTTCATTGCTTACTCCTGAAAGCCCCTTTCTGTCCCTATTGCCCACCCCCAAGCCCTGATTTCCCTCTCACCTCTGGTATCAGTTATTATCATGATGCACCCTCTGCTCCTGTGCTTCACAGATGGAAAACTATAAAGAACAATGGCATTTATGGTTGAGAATCTACTTATATATTAATTTGTCATCTGTGTATTTTTATGTCATTCTTAAATTGATAAAATAACACTTAACTAATTTACTTTCTTGAAAATAATAATAGCACAAATAAATACTTCATGCTAAGGTTACAAAAAGAAGGCATCTTAGATTCTAGATCAATGAAACAAACACTGTAGAATGCACAGGTAAGTTTGAAAAATAACACATGATCCAAATCGTCCTCCCCAAGTGGGTAGCCTAATCTTGCAGTGGAGCATATTACATAAATCATTGCATTACAAATCATTTGTTTCCTCTCACACGGACTGCAGGGAAAGATGTCTGCCCTCCTAACTAATCTTGTTCTCCAGTTATATGCAAGATGTTATTACTGCCCCCCCCTTTTTTTTTTTTTTGCAGCTCTGGGGCTTCTCTTCCTCCCGTGACCTGGGAAAAAGTGAAACATAGACTAAATTGGAACCTGGGCTATTCCACTTGACTGAGAAGGAGTCTGAGATTTGCAGTCTTCTAAATTAGCCTTAAATTCTTAATTAATTCAACAGGGAGCAAAATAGCATTCAGTCTTTCTTTCCTCTTTTGACTACCCCAGCCCTTTCCCAAATTGGCGAGACAATCTGCAACCCAGAGGGCTCAGGAAAAATAAATCATCATCGTAGACTCAGAGGCACAGTGCACCCGGCACAGCGAAACTGAGATCCACGCCCCTCCCGATGGGAGGGTTTCCTCGGCCTCTCTTGAGTGCTCAGTTACGAGCCATTTTCTCTCCTAAACGGGGAAAATACCATCGTGATTACTCACGGTAATTCAGCCACATCTATTTTTAGTTAATTAAGAATACTATTTAGCTGTTAAGTACAAGTCTAATTTTTCAATCCAGAAATAACATAAATGCTCATATTTTCTCCACAGAATTAGTCCAGAAACCAGAGCGTAAAGGAGCCATGCAGGAAGAGAATCCCCCAGAGTATTAAATAATAGCTCCCTCTCTTAGAGACCATCGTCCTCAGACAAGCAGACACTATATAAATGTTTCCATTGTCCATTTCTTTTATTACAGAGACAATGAAACTGTCTGGTATAATTAAGGGATGCCTTTTTATGAAACATGGAGGCATTTTCCTAGAATATACCACTGAAGGCAATTTTTAAAACTGACTATATAGCTCTTCTGTTTCATCACAAACCGTTGCTTACTAAAGATAAAAAAGTCATGCAATGATTTAAGTTGCATTTTTACTGATTATGTTTTATGCCAAAATGATTACACATTCTAGAACCAGTTCTCTAAGGATGCTGGTGTATTAAATAGCATTGAGTAGTGAAAATAGAAAACCATTTCCAAGTGAATATTCTGCTTTTGAATGTCAGAAAAAAATTTTGATTAACTAGTGAAAATGTTGCCTATTTGGTAGTAACTCCCACTTGAGATTAATTGAAAAAGTTCCCTAAAATATGGTTTTAATATATTGCCATTTGGGGGCAGGGGTTATTAGTATTAAAAATAGCTTTCTTACTTTTTTGCAGATTTTAAAATATTATCAGAATTAAAAGAAAATGACTTGTGGTTTGTTTGAATCACTATCCACAGCTATGCTGTGTTGCCAAATAGAAGACAGAACCTACAAAAGCATTTCTGAACATTCTTGTGTGTCCAAGTGTATACATCAAATGAGTAGGGTAATATTTCTTATATGGGTGATAAGGTTTATTCTAATCAAAAGATGTTTAAATGCTGAGATCAATTGATGACTGCAGACAATTTCATTGAGTAAAGCACGGTCTTAGTCTCTATAAACAAACCTCGAAATACAAACGGTGGCTTCTGAGGGGATCTCCTGGTTTCAAGGCAGAGATGCTAGCTTGGAAAGTTTCTTTTGATATTTCCAGGTGGGATTCCCAAGGGAAATCTAGGTATTTCCTCACAGGACAATCCTGGGGATATGGCTGCTTCCCATGAAGAAAAAAAAATTGGCATCACTGCCCTCTGGTGGGAGTGGGAGGCTCAGGCTTGTTCCTGGAGAGCTACTGCTGGATTTGAACTGCCAACCCAATGGGCTGCAGTACCGCACTCAACCACTACGCCACTAGGGCTCAGTGAAGAAAACTTTAAAACTTGAAGATTGCCATGGTATAATATCAAGACAAAAGGCCTGGAAAATTCTACAAAGGATTGCTTTATTCTCACAGAGTAATACACCTGCTCCTTCTTTGAGGGTGACCATGGCTGTCCTAAGAGCATGGTACTTGGACTCCTCACCACATTTACAGTGTCCAACTTGCTTTCACAGGTTCTGCGCTCCTCACGCTGAAAGAATATTTAAAGGAGTGGCATTTGTGATGCTCTATCACCCTGTTGTCTGTACACCAGGGAGGAAGTTACATGCAGATTCTTATCATCGGCCCTCCCTTTCTACCCCACCTTCCCCTCACCTGGATATCGCCACTCCCACCACTGGCCCTGAAGGGACCATCTGTCCTGGATTTCCCATATTTCCAGCTCCTATCTGTACCCGTGTACAGTCTCTGGTCAAGTCGATGTGTAAGCCAGGATTGGGATCATGATAGTGGGAGGAAGGAAGCATTGAAGAACTAGAGGAAAGTTTTGTGCTTCATCATTGCTACCCTGCACTCTAACTGGTTCATATCCTCTCTGTGACTCCTCTGTACGAGGAAGGCTGTTACCTACAGATAGATTTGGGGTGCCCATTCTGTACTCCCCCTTATTTACAATGATATAATTTTTAGTTCTCTCATGCCTGCTACTTGATCCTTTCAACACTTCGTGGTCACACAGGCTGGTGTACTACTTTTTTTTTAATGTGGGCTTTGTTGCTTCTAAGGTAGATGGCCGCTTGTTTACTTTCAAGTCTTTAAGAACCCCGATGCTATATCTTTTGATAGCTGGGCACCATCAGGTTTCTTCACCACATTTGCTTTTGCATATTCACATTCCAATTATGGCATCTTTGATTTTGTAGTAGGACTTTTTGACTCACTCTCCTATACTCAAAGTGTATATTGTTGCTCTCTTATTTCTACTCTCTGCGCTTTGAATCCAATGTTCAATTCTTCTGTCAGATAGTTGGTTGTATATCAAAGACTTTCTTTCTTGACTGTATAGGGTTTTGTTCTCTTTTTTATTTCACTTACATACAGGCAGGAGTTTCCCTCAACTTCCTATTTTGTTCACCTTACCAGTTGGCCTGCAATATATTTAGCATCATTTACTCTGCTTTGAGGCTAAACTAACAATGGTAGTCTACAGTTATATTTATGGTTCCTGACTTCCTAATCCTGCATCCATTCACAAGAGGAATTTATTACTTGCAATCCTTCTTAATATTTCAAAGCCAGTCATGAGAGTCCCTGGTTTTCTTGCATTCCTTATTTTATATAAATCCTTTGAAATGCAACTGCCATCAGCAGTAACATCCTACTTATAACTATGATGACGGTTTCTGTGATAGAGTGGTCAGAATTTTCCTCCAATCCATTTACTCACTCAGTCTCAATCTTCTTCATGGTCAAAGACATTATTTAATATTGAAAAAGCATTAGTAACTAGAAAAGTCCAGGTAAATATTATTAGAATATTTTTATTTTTAAAAAAATTAAAAAAGAGATTCCTATAGGTAATGTGAATAATGATGTGAATTATAAATCTAAGATAGATTTATTAAACTGCTTAATAAAATTACAAAAGACTTGATTCTGTGTACTTCTATTATTGGGAATATGGAATATAACATATTCATAAAATGTGAAACAGTTTAGTTACTAGAGCACTCATCTCACTGGTTCTGCTAAAGATATTCATAAGCAAATGACTAACAGTGGAACAATAGATGCATTGTAATTTAATAATTCAAAGAAATATAAACAGCTATTTTAGATGATACAACTTATTATATATAACTATATTCACAGTGTAGTTTCAATTTGAAAAGAGATAGTTAAAATGTATGTAAAGTATAGCCTATTTATAAAAAGACTCCACATACAAATATATAGAGAGACTTGTAGCGAGTCTATTAGCATGCATGGACCAGAGCATTAATTATTGCTTTATTCAGTTAGGAAAGAAGGGGTGATGTAAACAGGAAGCAAAGGAAGAAGTGGGAGATGTGGTGGTATCTGAGGGGATTGTGATGGATGACTCAAAACACAGTGAATGTGAACTGTTGAATACAAAATACATGATCCACACTATCACCTTCACCTAAATCACAGGAAAAAAATGTTGATTTTTAATTATCATATGTAACTGTCTTAGGAAGCAGAAAAAATACACATAGCATTGTGATACTTACATAGATTGTTGCCATTTTACTTACCCTTTCAGTTAGATGAAAATTACCCTTTTAAGTTCTCATTACATTTCTGATGTTGAATAGATTAAAATGACATAGCAAAAATAGCCTCTGGATTATGCGGGGGGGGGGGGATGTTCAGAAAAGTCATGGACAAATGGAATTGAAATACAATGAAAATTTCCCATGAACTTTTTGAAGTACCATGTATAGTAAATGTTATAACCATTGACCTGGAATATATCTCACACCTATGCATAAGTAATATCACCTTCATTATTTACTATAACTCAGTACTGTGACCATAGCCTACTTCTCCAACCTACAAACATATACATAGCGATGCTGTGTGAGTGGCATCTATTAAGACTCATAGTGATTTTACAGAATAGAATAGGGCTTCTGAGGAGGCTATAATCTTGACTGAGGCCTAGAGCTACCCTTTTCTCCTGCAGAGCAGCTGGTGAGTTTGTATTGCTGGCCTGTCAGTTAACAGCCTAGCCCATATTCATTGCATTGTCTGGTCTCTTCACATACACACACACACACTCTCTCTCTCTCGCTCTCGCTCTCTCTCTTTTACACAAATCCAACTGAATTTGCCATAAGGACTACCATGATACACTGTGAATATAAATGGAGGAAAGGGGCATTTCTGAGAACAAACAAGTAGAAAAACACCTTTCCCTCAAATTACTACGTGTTACCATGTCATTTTATCACTTTGAAAACTCAGTTGCAGCTTCAACTCTCCACTCTTTTATTGAAGAGAAATGTTCAGAACCTGCCTAGCCATACTATACACTGGATCTGAAGAGAGATACTGACTAGCACTCACTAGCAGGGGCTGAAGGATAAGTAATTACTCAGAAGTGCCAATTAAAGAATAAAAAAGAGCAGGCAGAGGTGAATGCTTCACATTCAGAGAACAGACTGAGAAGAAAAGACCTGTTCAGTGGACTTCACACTAAAACTATGCACTGGGATGGGTACTACACAGAACCCAGAGATGACAACTAGGGAATGATCATGCAACGCTTCATGAAGAGAAGAAAAGGTAGCGTCATAAGGAATTTAGAATGGGCTAGCTAGAAGAGATGGGGAGATTCACCTAGAAAACAGCTTTACAAAAACATTTTAATATGAATTAGGTAAGGGTTTACAGATTAACCAATCCTAAGTGATGACTATTTAGAAATAGCTGTATTAAGAAAAATCTCCATCAAGCTAAGCCATTGTTATGGCCAAGAGATGGTTTGAAAGTCATTGTTGCCTCCTTTGTAATAATTTCCATTAACCTTCTTTTTTTTGTATTAAATGGTCACAAGCAATTCTTTCTCAAGCTACTCTGATCTGAAAAACAAACTCACTGCCATATAGTTGACTTCAACTTGTAGCAGCCCTTTAGGACAGAACTGAACCTCCCCTCTGATTGTAAAAAGCTGTGAATCACGGGGAAACAGCAAGACTCATCTTTCTCCGATCAAGTCACTGGAAACCCAAGAGGCTAGCCCCCAGGGCTGCTGTCCAATTACTATGTAGTGATCAGCAAAAAAACGTAAAGTTGGCATCGTCTCCCATCTCACTGGTTTACCTCCCCTCCCCCTGTCATTTCAGCCTCAGTAGGGATGTGTGCCACCAGCAATTAGTGTCCCTGGTTATTGGCACTGAATGGGAGAATGGGGACACCAAAGCACACAGTTGCATAGTTGCCACTTTCAGACTACCACACAGGCTGCATTTGAAAGTGTAGTGGGAAGTAATAGGGAATCCGTAGGGATTCTAAGGGAAGGTCATTCCGCTAGGGGAGCACTTCTTGACTGAGTGCCCAGGAGAGCCCGGAAAGGATTCTAAGCAGTGAACACTCTGACCAGTCTCTTTCTATATTGGCATTTCCCACACTGCATCACAATGTTCATTTTCACCGCCTCGATTCTGTACTATTTGAAAACAACAAAGTGCTTCTTTCTGTATTCCAAATTAAAAAGTTCAAAGTAAAGAATAAATGTCGATGGGGTTTTAGTCCAATAAAAATTAGAAATAAAAGTACACCAATGAGTCTACAAGGCTATGAAAGACTGGCCAGATAAACCGATGGAAATTAGGCTTGACAGAAAGCAAGGGAGACTGATCTTCCCAGTTCTCCCAAACTTAACCCTTCACGGGATCAAAATCTTCAAAACAGTCAGGCATGAATCGTGGATAGTCATGAATCGTGGCAATAATGTTTAGCTACTAGAAAATTGCTGCTGTAGTCAGTGTTAGAATATTAATAAAATACCTTTAATAAATGAAGGGACACATTGGACAGTGTATGATATGAAAAAGAGCAATTTATAAATTATTAAAGGTTCATGGAGGGAGGGGAAGGGAAATATGGGGAGCTGGAACTGGCAGCCTGGGTGGAGGGTGGATGCTTTGGGGGTGATGATGACAACGAGTGTGCAAATGAGGCCTGCATACAATTGATGTATGTATGGATTGTGAGGGGAGGTGTATGAGTACCCAATAAAATCATTAATTACTAAAAACACGGGGAGGGGGGAAGAGCTTATACCAAGGGCTCAAGTGGAAAATGTTTGGAAATAAATGTGGCAACATGTGTGCAATTTTAATTGATATAGATGATGTATGGAATGTTATAATAGTTATAAGAGCCCCCAAAAATTACTAAAAAAGATATATAGAAACTTAAATTTAAAAAAAAACATGTAATTCATATTGCAGAGAGTGTCATCATGAAGTTGTAGCAGGACTGATAATGAGGGAACACATACAGTTGAGGGTGAGATTCATTGACAATAAGCATCTTTTTTTTTTTTGACAATAAGCATCTTATTGAGATAATACCTAAGAAAAGATTCAAAACTGTTTTTTTCATTTAAAGTATATTCTGTTTTAATTTGTTATTCTTTACTTGCTAGCCCACATCTCTGGTGTTGGATTAATGGGCTTGCTACAAGTTTTAATCAGAAAAAAATAGGAACTACAAAAGGGTATGATGGAACATGATACCGTCTCCTTATGAAGTAGTCGTCTGGCTGAAGGTATGCCTGAGGGCTAATGTTAATATGAAGATAACAGTATTGAAAAGCTAGCCAGAGGGCTATGAAACAAGGGAAAGGGGCAGGAAGTGGTAGGATGCCAGGTAGGTGGCACATTAGGACCAGAGAGAGAGAGAGAGAGAAGGGTAGGGAATTCCCTCATAGTTCTTCTTATCACTTCTCTCAAATTATTGCCGACAGATGTAAACTATGGAGAGAAATATTATGCATTATCTTATGTGTAATGGTTTTAAAACTTTAGTTTAGGAACTTCAGACATATAAGTGTCTCTTAGGAAGCTGTGCAAATAAAAGTGTTTAAATCCTGACCAAGATTTTATTAGGGGTTTTCATAAGTTTGCAGCTGTCACTGCTTCTTCCAGGCTACCAGACAAGGGATTATGTTCCATGTCCTGATTTCTCTTCACTTTTGGCAATTGCATTTGAAACCCTCAGGAGTTGTGTTGAGCTACCACATGCTGTAAAATTATTATTAACTAAAGCCTCATCTTCACATTCTTTGGCCAACCTAGACTCTCCTTAGATAATCCTGAGGGCAATGCTTTGTAAAGTCCTGTTTTGTACAGTGACAATATATTGTTTTTTTTAATTAATTATCAAGCTACTTGAACAAAAGCATTTTATTATGCCCCTAGTACTATAGCAAGAATCCTAAAACATACAAATAATAGTTTTGTTTATTAAGGATAATAGACATTCATAAAAATGTAAATATACAATAGTAATGAAAAGGCATTCTGTGTTAGAAAAACAGCATTATATTTAAAATCAAAACTATTTTTAATGGTCTGTTTACTCTGTAATGGGTAGAGTCAAAATCTGGTAGTATTCAAGCATTTTCAGACTGTCTGGTGCTTTGATAATATATTCCAGTAAGTGGAGGTGGAAGGCTCATAAGGAAATGAGCCTAAAAGGAAATTGAATCACACACACAGAAACACACACACACACGCATGCACACACACACTGTGATTATGTCCCTGAATTGCATTATTGGATATAAATGTGAAGTTGAGCCAAGTCCCTGAGATGACACCTTGAAATCATTTGAACAGACCCAACTCTCAATTTTATTGGAAACTGGAAAAGAGAACACAGTTTGAGGAAGAACAAAGGCTTTGTATCTGAAAATTTCAAACTGGGAAAAAATGTTTCTAAATCCAATAATGCTTCCCCCCATACCTAAATCTATGTTTTCTAACTAGAAACCTGATTCCTCAAACATATTAATATAATATCTCAAGATTTCAATTAGCATAGTAGGAACTCCACAATCTCACACTGCTGGTCTCTATCTCTGACACAGTCTTGTCCACTTCTCAGCAGCTTCTGTGTTCACCAGAAAGCATTTCAGAGGGGAAGACCTGTTGGAATTTGAGATCATGAATTTCTCTGGCCAGATATTTGGAAGTTACTCATATATCAGAGATTTGTTTGATTAGATTGCCACTGATAGGAGGTGGAATTCTACATAAATGAAGCAGAATTAAGGGAGATGTTTATAGAGCTTCTAATGAAAGACCTCTGAGAAAAACTGAGGTGAGTGAGTTAACACAGAAAAACAGCAACAGTATATCCATCCTTAGTTTGGAAGGATAAAAGGAGTCAAAAATACCAGCACCACTGGAAAAGGAGACAGCTAAATGGTTATCTCCTCACTCGTATGGAGAGAACATTCTAGAAATGAAAGACTTATAATCATCATAAAGTGTATACATATTTTTGTTTTTGTTTTGTTGTTTTGTAAACACTTTAGACAAATGAGATAGTCCAAGCTCACAGAAGGCACCGCAAATTGCTGGCAACATCCCTGGCAATCATCCCAGCAGAGTCCTCAGAGCAGTCTGTCTGTGAGGAAGTAAAGTCCACACAAAGCATGTACAGAGACTCCTGGCTAGCATGGTTCAGACTTAAAACATTGTGTCCAAAGCACATAATGCTTTTACCAATTCCATAAGTTCATTTTTTTCAGAGCTCCCTGCAAAGATATATTAGCTCCAAGACTCATGGCATTCAGAGAAAGCCAAAGTATGACATCCTCATCAAGTATTTGTGAGAGGATTTAAAAGAGTGTGAAAAAAAAATCCCATTATCCTTTAATTTGATTTTCAAACAAACATTGGAAACCCTCTCTGTGTTAGGCTGGGTTCATAAAAGCAACAAGACAAATGAAGCTTTTATGTGTAGAAAACAATATTTATATCAAGGAAGTGTTACACACACACACACACACACACACACACACACACACACACACACTAGACCAGTTCAAGTTGATGGGCCATATGTTAAGCTAGAGGTGTTTCTTGACCTATGAAGTTGCTGGAAGCAGGAGAACAAACACAGAAGAGGACAGGAGGACACAGGAGGACAAACAAGAAGGGACGAGGGTGGTGAAGGAGAAGCAGTTGGATCCCAGGTTGGCAGATTGCTGAGGTATCCCAGGGTCATCAGGCGGTATGGTGAACCATTGGTGCTGTCCAGAGAACCAGAGGTTGGTGAGACAGACGCAGCCTCCAGAAAAGTGAGGAGCAAGCTATCTGTCCTACAGTTTGAATTTATATAGGAGTAGGACACATTCATTTCCAACTGCTACAGAGGTGAGGGTAGTGCTGCAGGCTAATCTTTTCAAAAACCACTTGGTTGCTCACAGAACATCCCCTCATAGAATTGATTGTCATGTTAGATCACAGCAGGAGGAGTGCTCAAATGCTAAGCTATTGAGGATCCTGGCCCAACCAAGTGGGCAGAGAACCCAATTATCACACCCTTATATAATCCACATGTACTTCTCTTCACCCCACCCCAATAGGGTGGGAATTTAGCAAGCCCGGGCCATTATTAATGTAAACTGTAGTAGTTAGTAACATCTTTAACACTGCTAGTTTTCGAGCTTTCCATGTATTTAATTAAAGATGAAAATCATATTATGTAAGAAAAGTATTTTTGTGTTTTTTAGTACTACTAAAACAATAACTGCAATGGAAATTAAATTATATCACAGTGCTAAAATTTGAGGTTAGTATAGAGAAAAGAAACTTGAGTAAAGTTAGAAACCCAAATGGACTTTAAATCTTTCATAGATAAGCATCTACTACTCTCTTTTCATTTTATTTTCCATGAACATTTTGGACTCCTTTCATATGAGGATAATACATTTTTAAGAGGATGGTCAGATGCAATAGGCATGCTTGAATATCATCTCCATTATCCTGACTTCCTGAAACACCCATTTCTTGCATGTGAGTGACCTGGTCTCTTGTCCATGACCCAAACAAAGTAAAGAAGGTGGCAGAAAGTCACTTCCATGACATGCTACATGAGATGGTAATATGTGTCTTCTAAAAACAGTCAACTGCAGTGGATTTGAGGAAGTGGCCCAGTAGGACTCTCTGAGTTAGAATCTACTTGAAGACAGTAAGTTTGTGTTTTTGGTTTGGGAATGAGAGTTAAATGTGATCGTTAGCTCATGGAATGAAAATTTTAAACAATCACATATTGATTTTGTTTTGAGGTGAGAGAAATATCATCCTAGTAAAATAACAATATGAAACATGCTGAAAATATTGCGATAGCAATTTTCCTGAGGAGATGATGCAAGATGAAGTTGATTTGAAAGCCAACATGTGGGTTGGAACACCAACCATGTATTCCTTAGAACACGAAGAGATCACAGTGGAGAAATACTGATGCCGAGAGGAAGAAAATTGATGACATCCTGGTCTAATTGATATAATGTACTCAATGAAGCCATAAGTACAACCATAAGCTAGAAATATGGATAGGACAGGTTCCCTTGGTAGCCAAACAGAAACTAATTGAGATCCAGAAAATGTATGGAGTGTGGACAGACCAGAGAGAACTATGGCTGTTCAGGATGAACATACCACTTGTATCTCCTGATGGTGTGTTTAAAATAAAATAAGTCTGAGTCATTTAAATGCCTTAAAAAATCACATGCATCTCATGAAATATAGGCATAGAGTTGGGATGTAAAGAGTTAGAGTATCAGAAACGCTCAGAGATAGTTCTATCCCTTCCTCTAAGGCAGCGGTTCTTTTGTGTGTTTTGGGGGCCATCACTGCCCTCTGATGGCCATGGGAGCTACCCACCCTTGCTCCTGGAGAGCTGCCGCTGGATTTGAACCACCAAGTCCGTGGGCCGCAGTCCCGCACTCAGCCACTTAACCTATGGGTTGTGAGCCCTTTGAGGATTGAACAACCCTTTCACAGGGGTTGCCTGATTCATAGCAGTAGCAAAATTACAATTATGAAATAGCAATGAAAATGATTTTATGGTAGGGGAGATCATCACCACATAAGGAACTGTGTTAAAGGATCGTGACAAGAAGAAGGGTGAGAACTCCTGTTCTAATGTCACTGAGTGTCAGCATCAACTCAGTGGAAGTGAATTTTTGTTGTTTCTAAATAGCATTATTACAAAGTAAAGAGAGAGCTGAGGGTTTGAATAGGGGATACAAAGAGCAATGAAGAGGCAAAATACTGAATGGTAAAAATATTGTTGAAGTTGAGCTACTCAAAGTATTAAATCACAAACTAGGTAGAGAGAACTCAAAACTCAAATGTGCTGTCTTTGACTGATTCTGATTAGCAGTGAGCCTGTAGGAGCAACTAGAAGTGTCCTTGTCGGACTCAGAGACTGTACCTCCTTGCTGTTCTTGTCAAGTGCCCTTGAGTCAGTACCAAATCATATGACCCTTTGCACACTGGGTTGAGAATGAAACAGTGCCCGATCCTCAGCCACCACAATTGCCATGTCTGAGCCCATAGTCACAGTCACTGTGGAAATCCATCTCATCAAGGTCCTTCCTCTTTTTTTGCCGCACTTTTGCTTTACCGAGCATGATGTCCTCTTCCAGACACTGGTCTTTCGAGATAATAGGTCCACCATATGTAAACAAAAATCTCTTCATCCTTGCCCCAAGGGAGCCTGGTAACTCTGAGGAACGTACTTCTTGCAAGAAAGATCTAGGTTTGCTTTTGGCAGTCAATGGTACTTTCACTATTCTTTGCCAGCACCGTAGTTCAGATGTATAGATTTTCTTTCAGTATTTCTTATTCATTGTCCAACTCTCACATACATATAAGGTGATTGAAAGTACTAGGATTTGGGTATCTTGGCTGGGATCTGGCATAATTCTCGATAAGAAGATAAAGCCTCTTCTTTCTCTCTCTGAGTTTTGATTTTAAATGCCAACTCGGTGGTGAACAGCCCAATGTATAACCCAAGGCATCACCAGGGCTCTAGCCCTCGTTTATATCAATAGTTACTAATAATGACCATGACTTTGATAAGTCCAAGGGGGTGAATCCTGATGTAGAGTGTAGGATTCTATTATTAGATAAGATTATATCAAGGTACAGAGACATCAAGGAGTTGGACTGGACATTTTTATGTATACTACAAGTGTTGTAAATTGAGTCCAGAGTCAGATTGCAGAGAGTGAATCTATTTGGAAACTAACACATCCTTAAGAAGGAACGGGACACACTCTGGGAATATTAACATTACAGTGCTCATAGTAAAGGAACAGTATGGGGCTAATACATGAGAAAACCAGAATGTGTGAAATACAAAGTGGAGAGCTTCTATACTGGCATGAAGGAGAAAGAACCCAGGACATTGGTGAAAAGGAATAAAAATCCCTTCCTTACTTTTTGGTACATTGATTTAACAAGTCAGGATGAAAAGCTCACATGCTTACAGGATTCCATATAAAGAAGTATTCAGAGAGAAGTTAATCATTTTAGTGTGAACAAGAAAGTGAAAGAAATATTGAGACTGTATCATTCACCTACTCAATTTAATAAGCATTAAGCTTTGAACCCCAGTTGTCAGTCTCCATCAGACAACAGATAAACATTCACAGTAAACAGCCTACAATGTGAGAATTTTTTCCTTAAATTCTTTTGATTGTGTCTAATTCCTGTAATTCTTGATTCATAGACATAAATGTGCCAATAAACTGGTAAAGCACAAGAAGTACTCACTCCTCTCTACCAGTAAATTTGGAAGACAGCAATTTGGTCAATTGACAGGGAGATATTTGCACTTGTACTTATATCAAAGAAAGGTGCCCCGCCAGAATGCTCAAATGATAAAACAATATTCACAATATCACATGCAAGTAGCAATTTGTTGGAGACTCTTCAAAAATGGTGGCCACAGTACATTGACAAGGAGCTGCCAGAAGCATGGGCAGAGATTCAAAAGAGAACATGGAAAAAGAGGTATCATTACTGATATAAGAAGAATCATGGCTCCAAGGAGAGAATAGCAGAAAAAAGTTTGTGTGTTATTGACAGATAACCAAATGTTATCTGGTACATAGCAAAGTATAAATAGCCTCAGAAGAATGATAATTCCAGAATATTGCATTGTGCTCATATGAAACTTGTAAGTGGATCAAGAGTCAGTTGTGCAAAGAGAACAAGGAATAGATTAAAATCAAGAAGTACTTACTCATTCTGCATGTACGCTGAGCAAATCATCAGAGAAGTTGTCTTATTTGAAGAAAAACATGGCATCAGGATTAAAGGAAGTCTTATTAACAGTCTGTGATATGCAGACGACAAAACCTTGCTTGCTGAAAGTGTAGAGAATTTGAAGCACTTTGCTGATGAAGATCAAAAATTGCATCTTTTAGAGTGGATTTCAACTCAATGTAAAGATAAAATTCCTCCCACTAGGTAACATTATGATAAATGGGAAAAAGGTTGAAGGTGTCAAGGATTTGTCTTGCTCTGATCCATGGTCAATGCTCATGGAATCAAGAAAATAGATCAAATGACATTGAACTTGGAAAATCTGCTTCTTAAGACCCCTTTAACATGTTGAAAAGCGAGGAGGTTTGGGAACTAAGGCATGCGGGACCAAGGGCAAGGTAATTTCAATGGCATCATAAGCATGTGAAAGTGTGGCAGTCATGTGCTTATGTTAATTTTATGATTGAAATGGAGGGATGGAGTCTAGCCTGCTAATCTGGAGATAGCCATTGAGCAGCCAATGAGGCCTCTATGTGGGCATGGCTTTCTCCTAAGACTTCTGGGAAATCTCACGATATTTCCCTCATGAAGATGAGAAGCTATCTTCCCCAGTTGTTGGGAGCTAGTCCCAGAGACAATGAATCATGACAAAGACAAGATGTAGCCTCTGAGAAGTTGGAGGAGCCGGTAGAGAGACCACATGACTTTGCTCTGATGGAGGAAGACCTCTGAAGCTGGAGTGGCATGCTGTTGATGGACCCTGAGCCCTGGAAGCGAGGAGCCATGGCGAGACCCCTGCCAGCGCCAGAATTCTGTACCCACTGACCTGTGACTTCATGAGGCAAAAGGAGACTTTATAGACTGATTTCAGGCATATGGGTTAATATCGGACTTATGACTATGAACTGGACTGGGCTGGGATGTTTTCTCTACGTCCTGTTCCTCTTGTATATAAACCTTTTCTTTATATCGATATGAGTGTCCTTGAATTTGTTCCTCTAGTCCACTCAGATTAACACAGAAAGCTAGACATTAGATTAGGAATATGGAAGAAAAATAAATGTATTTATCTGATGGTACTATAGAAGAACATTGATATCTCCATGGACTTAAAAAAGAACAAACCAAAAGTCTTGAATCAAGGTCAGCCGGAGTGTCCCTCAAAGACAGGCATGGCAAGACTTCAAGTTCTTTGGGCATGTTGTCAGGAGAGACCCATTTCTGGAGAAGTATATCGTACTTGGGACAGAGGCAGGGGAAAAAGAAGACCCTTGACAAACTGGACTGCCACAGTGACAGCCACAATGGACTAAAGCAGAAGAGCATCTGTGAAGCTGTCGAAGATTGGGCGGCACTTCATTCTACTGTACACAGGGCTGCTAAAAGCTGAAAACATGTCAGTGGCACCTAGCAACGAGGCACCTCCTGAGTTAAAGTTTAAAGCTCACAATTGGAGAGAGCCTGTACATACGGACACTTGCTTACATTTCCAACACCTACCGCCATCACCTGCGCTTTCTTCAATACTGGGCGTATTGAAAACTTAGTTTCCTGAAAGCACTAGCTCCATTGTTTACCTTCTGGCCTTCCCACAAATATCGGCTATTTCTTTTCTATCTCGCTTGGCCTCTAGTCTTGACCTTCCTTTTAAGGGGTTAAAATTAATTCATGTGTTATCTTTTTAAATAACACACTCTGAACACGACCAGGACTGGACGTTGTATTTTCTATATTCTTTCAGAACATCAGGTACATCTCCTTTCATATAACATCATATAGCAGATATAATGAGAACATACCTACATGACTATCATGGTCAACATTGGCCCAGTGCCTAATACATCAAATACTTCCCTGAATGGGTATGGAGTAAAGTATGGGGGTGGTGAATATCTAAAGGAGATTTATCAGGAAAGGAAAAGCAACCTCAGAAACTTCCCATTTTTTCAACATACAAATAGATGTGGAAAAGAAATACACAAGATTAGATGTCTATTATAAAAGGATCATACACTCACAGACAAATCAATGTATTTTAAGACAGAAGTGAAGAAATGTACACTTGCTAACTTTCCTGTACCCTCAACCTTTCGGTATCTAAATAAAGATGAGGTTTTCTTCCTATTAAAACCTTACATTAGTATTTCTGAGATTCTGTAACTTTTGAAGGCAAGAAAGATAAAAGCAATTGCATTTATATATTTGGGGGCTGTTACTGCTCTTATCAAAATCCATACATATATCCATTGTGTCAAGCACTTCTGTATGTATGTTGCCATCATTTTCAAAACATTTTTTTCTTCTTTCAACTTTTGCTATCAGTTTCTTTTTTTTTCCCACTCCTTCCCTACCCACCCCCATGAACCTTTGATATTGTGTCTTTTTTTCAAGTCTTACCCCGACCACTGTCTCCCTTTACACACTTTTTTGTTGTCTGTCACCCTGGGAAAAGGTCATACATTGATCATTGTAATCGGTTCCCCCCTTTCCCTTACCATCCTAGTATTCTGACTCTCATTAGTGGTTCTGAGGGGTTTATCTGTCCTGGATTCCTGTGTTATGAGCTTTTATCTGAACCAGTGTACATGTTCTGGTATAGGCAGATTTGTAAGGCAGAATTGGGGTCATGATAGTAGGAGGGGAGGAAGCATTAAAGGACTAGAAGAAAGTTGTATGTTTCATTTGTGTTATGTTGCACCCTGACAGGATCATCTCTTTGCTGTGGCCCTTCTGACAGGGGATGTCCAAATGACTACTGATGAGCTTTGGGTCTCCACTCTGCCTGTCCTGTCATTCACTTCAATATGGTTTTTGTTTTGTTTTATTTTGTCTTTGATGCTTGATACCTGATTCAATCAACACCTCATGATCACACAGGCTGGTGTGCTTTTACCATGTGGACTTTGCTGCTTTTCACTTAGATGGTCATTTGTTTATCTTCAAGCTTTAAGACCCCATGTAGTACATCTTTTGATAGCCAGGTACCATCAGCTTTCCTCACCACATTTGCTTACCTACCCATTTTGTCTTCAGTGACTGAGTCACGAAAGGTGAGAATCATTGTCGACTTATTATTGAGGAAGTATGTTAGCAGAGGCTCAATAACCATCTACTGCCATAATACTTTATAATAAATATATGCATATAGATCTATTCTCCTATCATTATACACAAATGTATTTACATATATATTAACATATTTGCATTTGACATATTGTATTAACATTTGTAGACATAGTTGACATATTTGTATTAAAATATTGTATTTGACATCTATAAATTAACTCTTTTTTTGTTTTAACATATTTTATATTTATAAAATGCTAAAATAACATATTATAATTCATAAACTCAAAAAAGTAGGGAATTATTCAAATGCTTTATTTTACAAATGCCATAGGGAAATATAAAATGAGTGACTTAGAAACATCATTTTAGTGAACTCAGATAGCAAGGTAGATTTTTATACAATCCTAGTAGTAAGATATGAACTGATACTTCTATTAGAAATATTTGAAATGTTAACTCTCATTATAAAATCCGATTTGGGGAATATGATTTTGAAGCATCAATTCTCTCATGGAGCATCAGATATTGCTACTATTTGGTATTTCATTCTTAGTAAACTGAATCTTAGCATTCTTGAGTATAAAATAGCAAAAAAATGTCTAAAGTACCTTCTATGTGCTTAAGTTGCAAAAAGCCTTTTTTCTCTCTCATAAATATAATTACATATTAGCACACAAAATCTCTCCAGAAGATCCACAAGAGTGAGACTTAATGTTGCAAAGGACATTACAGTAGACTTACAGACATCATTTGCTTTCAAATACTCAGAAAGTTATATTAGTATTAAAGGCAATTAAAAGCTTAAGGGGAAGCAAACAGAGAAGAAAGTCTTCCATGACTGATCTCTCTTAAAGTAAAGTGAAATCATATGCTTTTATACTACTTTTTAAAACTTCTGTGTACAACTGGCGTGGGCAGTGGACATTACCACCCATTGAACAATTTATGCTAAAACATAAAGCTGTTGCTTAGCACCACACCCAATCCCATATCCCCAACAGATTTGCTTGATGAAGTCTTTCTTTGTAGTTAACCAAAACGGGATTGTAAATGCTCTGCTTAGCATAGGATGAAAACTTAGAATATTAAATTAAAAGCACATGACTGTATTTTTCATTAAATTTATAGCATTCTGAACTAAATTGTTGTCTTGTAACAATTTAACTTACACTGTCCATCACTCCCTGGTATCAAGGTGTTTTCTTTAGGTTATCAATTTTCCAAAAGTTAAAGTATAATATTTCATTATAAACCAGGAAGTTTTTGTTTCATACTAATTCTAATTTTGCAGCGCACATGACATGAAGTTTTAAAGTGGGCTAGTTATGTGAGACCGAAGGGCTCTGTGAGCCATTTTAGTTTTTAAATTTAATTTCTCTTTATTTTTTTGAAGAACAAGTTTTTTATATGGTACTCTATGTTTGTTCAAGCTAAGATTTTTTTTGAGGTGGGAATGCTGTACCTTTTAGTTAATTTTTGTTAGCTTTGCTCCTTTTTAATTAAGTTACCTCACTGTTGTAAATTCAGATTTTGTTGCTATTAGACATACATTTAAATTCCTAATCCTACTGAAGTTTTATTTCTAGGATGTTACAAAATTTTGATATCTACCTATAGGTCTTCTACCACCACAATATATTTTCAAATTAAAAAGTGAGATCATAACAAATTGACTTTGAATATTTTTTATAAGTACATGTATATTTCCATGAGGATTACAAGGTTATGAACCAAAAGATGGTTTGCTCAAATTGTAAAATGGCACATTGATATCTAGTTGATTCTTTTAAAAATACTAGGGATATGATACAGAGAATTACTGAGTTAAAAATATAAAATGAAGAGTTGAAATACTAGAAAAGAGAAGGAACAAAAATATTTTGCTTCCATTAATGAAGTGTATTGTCTTAAAATAATGACCAAACACAAACATATCTTATAAAAGTGTGATAACCATTTTCCAGCAGATTTAATAGCATGAAAAGCTTAGAAAAGCTCACACTTAATTATTTTACTTGAATAGACACTCATTATTGCTCATTAAATATGTCATACCCATAATTTATTCATAATAAACATTTAACAAACATTCTAATTTAAAGTGAGGCAATATAATAAAAGAAATTGATAGCTGAACCCAGAACGCCTTTACATTTCATTTTGAAAAAAATAAATGCCCTTGGACTAATTCGTCAAATCTCTAATATCAAACCATATTGAATTCAATAGAGGCAGACTTTCAAATGATACTGAATACTTGAAAATTTAATTAATATCGAGAAACTCTTTGTACATGACTATTTTGTTAGAAGAAATACAAATGGCATTGTCTCTGGAGAAACAAAACAAGAATGAAATACAATGAATATCTCAAACTAACCCAACTTTGAAATCTCAAGCAAGAGACAGTGTGCTGTTAAAAAGAATGACATATGAGACAGTAACCTCCTTTGATTTTGCCAAAACTATCACTAAAAGGCACTGTTTACTAAAATTATCAAAATATACCTTGAGAGCCCTTAAAAAATTAAAAAATTATGCTTTCTTTGACCTCTTGGAATAAATCACTACATTTAAGGAGCTTACTTATTTTCTGACAATTTCAGTGTCTTTCATAAGAAGTAATCTCTTCAGATTTTGTTAAAATCATTTTCAAATACATAAATAAACATGGCTCCTATTTTATATGTCATAGCTAATCCTTATTGTTTTCCTACTTAAAAAAAAAACTATTAGTTTCAAAGTTGCAATTCTTTTGCTTCCTAGAAAGAGGCTGGGATAATTTCAGTGAAAGAAGTGGATGATATAGGTATTTTGCTATACATTAATTTAAAAATAGCCAAAATATCTATTAAAAAATTTGAAAATAACCAGACATAATTTTACATGTGCATCAGGAAATAAAGTGAGTTTCATCTGTACTCATACTAATCAAATAAATAGATATCAGGACTATTTCATGGACATGGTTTAGCTACCATTTAACGTAAACCAATCTGTATTTGTTTTTATTCAACATGTTATTTATGATCTTGATTTTATTTATGGTTCAGGAATAGATCCATTGTGACAGGAGTTCTGGACAATAGTTTACAATTTCAGCTTCCTGGACTCATCTTTCCCATGGAGATCATCATGACACCATGGTCTCCAGGAGTAGTTTGAAAACACCACTATTGACAAGTCGATTCAGACTCAAAACAATCTCATATGACACAGAAATCCTCACAGATTTCCCAAGACTTCAAATCTCGATCACCCGTCTGGGAAAACATAAGATGGGATCAGGAATCAGGCCTCAAAGACCCAGAACAAAAAAATCATATCAATGTGAATGAGAGAGAGTGGGAAATGGAGCTCCAAAGTCCATGCATAGACAACTGGACTTCCCCTTACAGAAGGGTCACAAGGAAGAGACAAACAGTTGGGTACAGTACAGCATCAACGAGACATACAACTTTCCTCTAGTTCTTTAATGCTGCCTCTCCCCATTACAATGGCTCCAATTCCACCTTACAAATCTGGCTAGACCAGAGGATGTGCATGGGAAAAGAGAAGAACCAAAAATACAAGGAATCAGGACAGATACATTCCTCAGGACCAATATTGTGAATAGCCATTTCAGGAAGGGAAGAGCAAGGTGCGGGGTGGGGGTGGGGGGTGGAGAGAAAGAGAGAACTAATCACAATGATCTACATATACCCCCCTCCCAGGAGGATGGGCAACAGAAAAGTGGGTGATGGGAGATATTGGTCAGTGTAAGACATGAAAATATAATAAATTAGCAAGGGTTCATGAGATAGGAAGGGAGGGACGGGAGGAGGAAAATGAAAAGCTGATTACCAGGGGCTCGTGTAAAAGGAAAATGATTTGAAAATGAGGATGATAACAAATGTAAAAATGTGCTTAACATAATGGATGGATGGATGGATGGATGGATGGATGGATGGATGGATGGATGGATGGATTATGAGGAGTTGTATAAGCTCCCAGTAAAATGATTTTTTCAAAAATCTACATCAAAGTAAAATGCTACTTTTTTTTCCCCCATAAAGTCCCCAGTAGGTTCACACCACACAAATTTCCATCAGTCTGATGCTCAACTCACTGTGCTACCAGGTTTCCTGCAAGGCACCAACTAAATGAAATGAAACCCCTCGAAATTGAGTGTTTTCTAACATAGAGCAACCCTACATAGGATTGCTGGGATTGCAAAAAATGTTTTTTGATGTAGGGAACCTTCCTTTACCCCTAGGTATGTTTGATATGTTGATACTAAACCTTTCATGTTGTCCTTCTTTCTCTTTCCATTGAGTTGTAATCCATACTGAAGGGGAGCTTTTCATGTTTTCCTAGCTTTCAACAAGCAAGGTTGTGTCATCTGCTTATCTCAGGGTATTAATAAACTCTCTACCAATCACGGTGGTAAATTTTTTGAAAAAATTTTCATGCGGTCCAAATTCTCAGATTATTTGGTTATCATACAGACTTAATAAAGTATGATAAGAGGACACCACCTTCATGTGCACCTTCCCTAGTTTGAAACCATACAGTATTTTCTGTCTTTTTGACAAACTTGTCTGTTTATCCATGTACAGTTTCCACAGGAGCACAAAAGAGTGTTTGAGAATTCCTATTCTTTTAAATATCCTCCATAGTTTTTTTTTTATAATCCATGCAGTTCAAAGCCTTTGAATGGTCAATGAAACAAAAATACACATCTTCCTAATATTCTCTGTTGTTGGTCAAGATCCATCTGACATCAGCAATGATATTCTTTCCCTCATACTCTTTTCTGTATCTAATTTGAATTTCTGGTGATACCCTGCTGATATACTGCTGCAGTTATTTTAAAATTATATTCAGGAAATTTTGATTTGCATGTTATATTAATGATATTGCGAAAACATCGCTGACTATTCTCTTGAGTCACCTTTCTTCAGAGTGAGTAGAGATATGGATGTCTTCCAGGTAGCTGTCCTCCTAGTCACCAACAACTCAGTGCTTCCAGCACCCAATCAGTTCACTGAAACATTTCTTTTGTACACTATCCATTTCTGAACTCAGAGTGATCCTGTCTGGAAATTCTGAAGACTGTAAGTCTCTGGGGAGCAAACGGTCTCATCTTTTTTCCCATGGAATGACTGGTGGGTTTGACCAGCTAATCTTAGAGTTTATGTCCAAAGACCTATTCCAAAGTGACTCTAGGACTCTTTCACATATATTAGATGGATTTTTAAAATCGTGGAAAAATGGAGGTAAATATAAAGAAATTTCCCCATGAATTTTTTGTGTGCTCTTATATTCAATAGTATCATGGAAATAAGGAATCACAGATTACATCAACTAGAATGCTTACAGTCAATTCCCAAATACAAGAAAAAATGAAAAATATTCTGTTACTTTTCTAATAAGGCAACTATGTTTTTTAAACATAATTCCCTTTAAATATTATATCCTTTCAGAATTTTAAAACCTTTACATATACATATCTAAGGCAGAATTCCATTTAGTCAATGTAGTATGATATGGCACGGTAGTATTTAAATAAAAGCATTATTTGCATTTCTTATCATGAAACATTTCTTCCAGATAGTAGGTTTTTGATATAATGAATCTCCACAACTGTGAATTATATCTTTATGTTTTACTTTCCTTAAGTATGAAAGGATATATGGACAATTCTATACAGTAATGATGCCAGAATTCTGTGCACTCAACGAATTCTGATACAAATCTTCAGATAATCCTCATGGGAAGCAATTTCTAGACATATTTCCTTTTAGATAATCTAAACATGAAACAAGAAATAAGAATTCCATCTTTACTTTGCTATGTTCTACATAATGAGGTCTATCTGTTTGGTTCACTTTAACCTAATATATCTGTAATTTTCTTAGGCTTTCATAAAATTCTGTAGTGAATTTTGAATTTTTGGTTTAGTGTTTTAATATTACCATTTCTGCATAAATTTACCCTAAGCTATTAAATATTCTGTAATGCTATATTTAATGAATTATATCATCTTGAGGAACAAAACTGTGTGTAGAGGGAAAAAAACACTTCTCTTAATAAATTGAGTATTTTTGCTTAAACTGTTTTAGAGCTTCCATCAATCTTGGCAAACACCACACCAGATTTATTCAACTTCTAAAGCTGGGAACAGATCCCAGACTCCAGAAGTCAGAAATCTGCTAAGTGTGTGCTTGCTGTATTACCTGACACTCTTGGCTCAGTTGAAACACTTCTTTACTCACTCTTCATATTTTTCTACTGTTGAGGAATTACAAGAGTCATGAAAGTGCTGCTGCTTCCTTCTTATTTAAAATTCAAAATCTTTTGATACTCTGCATATAAAATAATGTACTTGGATTCTTTATTTAAATCACTAAAATCATCCTCACTCTTTGCTTTGCATTTTACCTGAAACAGAATAGTTAGTGTTTTTCCCCTTTTAACACTTTTAAGCCAGTTCCTAAGTGGAACTGTATATAATGTTAATGGTATTCTATGTAAAACTAAGTAGTAAATTGATGTTTACTATCAAATCAAATTGTAATATTACCTCTGTAGTTAAAATTTTATGTTTGCTCAGTTAAAATAGTAAACAGATGTTAAGATCAACGTTTAATGTGTCCAAAGACAAAAAAAAATCTTTACTCTTTCTGGTAAATACAGAGATACCAAAAATGTTGGTTTAGTTCTTACATCAGTAATATATGCTTCAGGGAGGTTACCAAATGTACAAAACCTTTGGAATGGTAACTTAAGTGTTCAGTGTATAAAAACGGTTGAGTCTTTGGTTCATCTTTAAAAACATCTTTTTCATTAATTTATCTATATAAAATTTGGTATCATTTTCCACTAACTTCCTCAGGAATTAAAATATAAAGTGAAATAAAGGTAGGGACAGAATATTGGTCTTTAAAATTGTTTCTAAGTACCTCAATTAGCTTATTTGCTGAAACAGAACATTATTGTTCTAAAATACTAATATCTTAAAAATAATTAAATTCACTGTAATAAAAAGCACATAAGTGCTATCACCATCCATCTAAATTTTTCACATTTGTCATTACATGCACGATTTATCTAAGCATTTCCAAAATATGTTTATTATAAGAGTGTCATAGGACTTTAATAGAGGTTGAGTGTGGGGAAATAGAGAAAGTGTCCAAGATATAGTAAGTTAGGGTACTACTGGGTTAGATAAATTTAAGAAAGAATTCTTTCTTTGGGATGACATGAAAACTAAGATGAAAATCAACTGCACTCATTATTAACTTCTCGAAAGGCTCACCAATTCTTGCGTGTATCTGTTTAACTGAGGTCACCCTCAACGTTAACAGCAATGCATGGGTTCTCATGCAGAAACAGGAATTAAGCTAGTGGGCACCTTTCTCATTTGTTTCCAATAGTTTTGCATGTTGTGTGGTAGTAGCTTGCCTGCTGACGCGACATAGGTCTTTCAAATACCAGAAGGTTTAGCCAAGGTGGGGCTTCCGGATTAGGGTAGACTGAGAACCTGAGGATCTATCTGCTTCTGAGAAAAGAAGTTGACCACTTACAAGCTTATGAGCACCAGTCAAGTTGTCTCTGCTGTAAGCACGGGATGTAGGCGTGTCAAGTTAGAAGGGGCTCAAAAGACGACTGTAGAGGAGCTGCCTTCTCAACGTGTAATTGCCCGTAAGTAGAATGTGAGTCGAGGAAAGCTTTTGAGACCCTTATTTTCCGATGTGGCATGACTTGATGAGAGCAAACAATTGCAAACATCTATTGGTAATAAGAATGCAGAACACACCAATTATAAATCTAGGGGAAATGCTGTGATTGCTGTTAGGTGCCATCCATTTGGTTCCAACTCCCAGCGAACTCATGCAACACAACCTGAAAGCCAGCCTGAGCCTGCGCCAGTCTCACAGCTGTTCTCATATTGAAGCCCATCAATGCAACCACTGCATCAATCCATTCCATGGAAGGTGCTCCCTGCCTTTGCTGCCACTCTGCTCTACCAAGCACCATGCCCTTCTCCAGGGACACGTCTCTTCCAACCACTTGAAGCTGTGAAAAATTAAATGGAACACCAGGTAACTGAGATCCTGGGAATCAGTGAGCTGAATCAAACTACTAAAGGGAAAGGGTAAACACTTGGTATCTACTCTGCCGGGATCACAAATTAAAGAATGGTGTCAAAGTGATTGCCAAAAAATAACATTTTAAGATGTATTTTGAAGTTGATTTCAACTGATGATGATCCCATAGGGCAAAGTGGATTGCTGCTTTGGGGTTTTGAGGTTATAAATCTTTATGAAAACAAAGTCTCATCTTTATCCTGCAGAAGAGCTGATAGATTTGAACTGATATTTTTGCAGTTAGCAGCCTAAAGCATACTCACTAAGCCACCTGGGCTTCACTTTTGCATATAGATGGGTACATAGCTTGGTGACCAAATGCCCTGCTTTTTAACAATGCAATAATGTCCCATGGCATTTTTAAATTATAATAATCTATTACAATGCTTTTTTTGCATTCTATGATATTTTTTGCTCCATATAGACCAAAATTTTAATCAAGAACCCCCCTGATCCCCCCCCACCCAGTCAATGGTGTTCCACTTAAAATCTGGTCACTTTACTATATACCCACATTACATTTTACTAAACTCAACAGAGGATATTAAAATAGTTTTATGCTACTTATGTCAATATTTCTCAAACTGTCCTGGTAATAAAATAATTATCTGAAGGTTAGGTTGAAATAGCGACTATGAGACCACACACCAGACTTACAAGTTCTGAATCTTTAAGTGAATAGTCCAGGAACATCTAATTTTTAACTCATTTTTCCCAGGTATTCTTTCTAAGGTAAGAAAACGTTCTAGGATATGTGTATTATAAAGTGACCGATTTTAAGGGGACACCATTGACACCAAAGAAGGTCTTCAAGTGATGCACATTCTATTTATTATGTCATTTCAGTTTTTGATCTTTCAATAATGAACTTATTTATGGTTACAACCAATGTATGTCCAATTTTCAATATATTTTTACATAGATAGCCATAAAATAATAAATTATGCTTTAGATGGATTTTTTTCTCCTTAAACAACTTTTATTTTCATCAAGCAAAAGCTATTCAAGTCTCCAATAGCATATTCAGGAGCCCTGGAGCTGCCTACACAAACATAGTTCTGATGGAGTAGTGTACTGCCTAAGGGGCTGCTAGCCATAAAGTTGGTACTTCAAACCCACCAACCACTCTGGGAGAAAGATGAGTCTGTCTTCCCCATAGAGATTTTCCATCTCAGAAACTTTGTATAGAGTCCATGAGAGTTAGAATTGACTCAGTAGATGGGGGATAGAAAAAAAAGAATTGGCTCATTAGCAGTGGGTAAACAACAGGGAATGTCTTCCTGAACTATGAATATTTATTCAATGCATACCATTTTAGCAGTATATTACTATCCTAGATTTGCAGATATGGAAGGGGAAAATAGAACAATATTCAAATAGGGTGAGTTGGAGGAATAGGAGATGATGAAGGAAACAGAAAAGATGAATAGGTATGAAGAGTCCGATTTGTAGAGATTGTGGCAACAGAAAGGTGAGAAGCATGAAGGTGATCACATGCTGAGGTTAGAAAGTAAGCTAAAGTAAGGTGAGGAGTAAAATGTCTGAAATGTCTCCATGGTGAGTTTGGGCCAAATCCTACAACAATGAAAAGTCAAATAATTTAAAAAGTGATACTATGGGGTGTGCTGGATTTTGGAATGAAGGATGTGAATGAGAAAGATACTACATGTGCTGTTCAAGAGATCATGAGAATTTAATTCAGAGCATATCATTTGAAAGGTCCTTATTCTGGCTGAAAATGTGAATCACTTAGGCCCTCCATTGTAGGGACAGGTAAAACTGAGGTTTTGATGATCCCATTGACCAATTAACGTAGAATCTCTAGGAAAACAGAAACAAAGCATCAATGCTGATTCTAAGATTAACCACAATTGAGAATCAGATAGATTGTTGACTCTACTGAGCTTAAAAGGATGATTCAAGATGAGTGTTGAAAAGAGAGGCATCTTCAAGATTGATTCCTGATGTTTTCTGCTGGTTAAACTGGCCAAAAAAGGTAAGTATTAACACGAATAAGAAACATAAGAGAAAAAGTTGATAGTGTGAACTGATTTTGAGTTCAATTCTTGAAGAGTTTTAAAAAAGGTACAGATCACCCTGATTTTTATAAGACTAGAGATTCTTCTCAGGCTTGCTTTTCTAGTTGCATTGCTTGAGAAGAACGAGAAAAACTCAAATGGCCATAAATAACCTGAAGCAAGGGATGAATTCATGTGTTAATATCTGATACGGCCGCTTCTGAAAGCATATCCGTCCTGTTAGTCTTTTTTAGGCTGAGTCTCCTTTACACAAGCCTTCTTTCAACAAATAATCACTTATTTATTCTATGGGCCATATTTTATGTCTCAAAGACAAACAGGACAGTCTTGATTTCAAGGAAACTTTACTGGATACATCTGGTTGAATATAAATTAGAAATACTTAAGATCATGGGAGAACACACACAAAGGGAAATCTAATAGAATTGTATATAATTTTAAATACCTAGAAATAAAATGGTTTCCCCGACATGCCAAGATAAATTAATGATTTTCATTGAAAATAAAACATAAATATAATATTTGCTAGGATTCTGGAAAATAGTCTATCTGTGTTTTAAATACCAGCATGGTCACCATGGGTAGAAAGGGTTCAGTGGAAATTCCACAATAAGACAGAATAGGTAGAAAGTATGGTTACTTATAAAATGAGCCAATAAAGACATTTTAGATCACACCATAACATTATCTGATTACCAGTGACAATGAAAATGGGTAAAGGATTACCAGAGACAGAAGGAGTGCTTTCTCATAACAGATATTTTTTTATGAACTCTTCACATTACCCATGAAGCTCTAGAATCTTCTGGAGCAATCTAATGAGTGTCCAGTTTGGAATCATGTAAAAAAGTATGAGATAAATCACCTTCTCATACCAAAATAGCACAGAAAATTCCAGTTAGAATCTATAGAACTGTATCAATTCCTTCAAGACACAACACAGTGCAGGTCCCTAGGCCATATACTGCTCCATTTCCATGTCCTTCTTATCAGTCTCCATACTTCTTAAATTAACCACTCCTTTGAAATCTCCTTGACAATGTCTTTCCCATTTTAGGGATGGTTCAAATTCTCCTTGCCCACTGCTACTGCATCAATTCCAACTCACAGAAACCCTATATGGGGGACCTGAGTCTTTCAACAACCACCGGAGCAGCCACAGCCTCATCTTTCTGCCAAGGCGCAGATGGTAGTTTTGAAGCGCTGAACCTTGTTAGCAGTATAACACTTACCAGACTGTACAACCAGAGTTCCTTTCAAATATCCCTTATTCAATAGTAGTAATAGCAGCAAGTATTAATAGGAAGTGCACACAACAAAAATAAACATGAAAAAAAAGAAACAATTGCAAAGCTAGCAGCTCAGGTAGTCCCTTAAGCTTCAGCCTATAAAGACAGTGGTGTGTTTTGTTTTCTTTTCCAGAATAAAAAGCTAGGGTCAGGAAAACCAAACATTATGCTCCCATAACATAACAATTTTTTTTTAAGATAGGACTTTTCTTGAGACATTAATAAGTAAAAGTTGAAGTTTTTTCACTACCCTCCCTACATTGCCATAGTCTTCCGAATACTCCTCAGCTGGAATAATCCTTTTCCCCTCTGTTTCCCAATTGCCCTCTTTTTGAACTTGAATGTACTACTGCATTTACAGACCCTTTTTTTATTACAATTACATATGGCTGTCTTCTTCATATTTCCAGACAATTCTTTCATTCTCTCTCTCTCTCTCACACACACACAAACACACACACCCACACCCACACACCCACACATACACACAAAAAACTCTAAAACGGATTATGAATCTACTTGATCAATAAATACTTGCTGAACTGATATAAGAAGAATTCCAATTTGACCTATCACCAAAGAATCTCCATTAGTACTTCTAATTCCCATGATAGAGACAGTGTGGTCATAAATTAATTCCCTGTAATAAACCATGAAAGACCAACCACAATGAGGCAATGTTAAAAAATGTAGAGTAGTCAACCTGGAAAATACTTTTAATTCTCCTAAAGACAGAGAGTATATAAATTCTAGGTGGTGCCACATTTAACTATTGTAGTTATTGGCATTATGGAACACAGTTTAAAATGGACTTTTTTCAACTCAAATATCTAATAGAAAAGGAGCTGTTGGCATAGTGTGGTAACTCTTAAGCATCTAATGACTCCCGAATGCTTGCCAAAGCATGCAGAGTTTGAAAGAAAAGGTTCACCTCTTTTCTGATTTACTGCAGAGTAAATCACAGAGCAGTCAGTGTGGGACTTGGCCGAGGAATTGAGGCTAAGCCATGCCAATGAGGAAAAGGAAAATATCTAACTAGTCTATCCCCCTCCCAGAAATCCTTGATGTTACTATGAGGGACTGTGAGATGTTTTCAAACAAGTTTGCCAAGTATTTACTCCAGGAATATTTCCATTAAGTCACTTTTAGATATGGAAAACATATTATACACAGTTAGCAACTTAATGGAAGAGCAGGCTAACGTAAGCGAACTTTGTAGAAAGAATAAATAATGGACATTGGATTATGCACACAGTCAGGAAGGCTCTTCTCAATGTCCAATATTTATTGTTGGAGTCGGGGGTGCTGAATGTAATGGTTAAAAGGAATATTTTCTTGACTTCTTTCTCAAGACAATGCCGTAATTCAAGATAGATGAATAAAAATTTCAAGCACACTGGTTTGAGTGTGAGATTTGATTAAAAGCAAAAATAATCCATAAAGATCCCTCTATTCTCTGTATTTGAAAATTATGTTTAAAACCATGTTTTTAAGTACATAGACTACCTTTGAATAAAATGTATAATGACAGATGATATGTCCATTTCTCCTATAATTTTGCCAATTAGATATGAAATATTTAATTATTTAACCTTGCTTATTTATCACCTACTCCACTAAATCTGCATTTTCTACTCTTTATGAATTGTCTTCAAACAACCCCAATCATTCACTTGTCCACTGAATTTGCCATGATTCAGACTCAGAACAACATGGGCGGCAGAGAAGAACTCTTTGTAGGATTTCCAAAGCCCGGCATTTTGGGAGCCCTGGTGACGGATTGATTACACATTGGACTTGATCCATAAAGTCATCAGTTGGAAAGCACCAGCTACTCCGAGAGAAAGATGGGACTTTTTACTCTAGTAAACAGTGACCACCTTGGAAATTCACTGGGGTGCCCAGCCCTAAAGGGTCACTATGAAGTGGCATCTACTCGATGGCAGTGGCTTTGACAGCCATATCTTTCTCTTATGTAAGGCTTGAGAATTCAACTCCTGGACCCTAGGGTTCCCAGCCATGTGTTGAAATGCTTCACCACCACAGCTTCTTAAAAAGTGTTCAGGAGTTCTGATCAATTATGTTTCCCAATTATTTAATATCTTTATATGTTTGTCAATAGCCATTGTCACTCACTCATTACAAGGTCTCATTTATTATTTGGTCTAACTACTGATGATCTAATAGTGCAACACAGATCACTTTTTTGTTGTTCTGTTGAAATACTCCTTCATGATTTAGTTGAAATCCAAGTGTCTTAGCACAAAACATTCTCTACCATTTCATCCCTGTCCACCTCTTTAGTTCATCACTCTTGTCACACTTGCACGGAACTATTGTAATTTCCCCTAAATCTCCACGATATTTCACATGTGCTTTTGTCATTGTCCCCATTCCTCCCTCCCTGTTTCTGTTTGTCTTTCAAAACTCAGCTCGAATATTAACTACAGTCTCTTGCAACGGATCTCTAACCACTCTCTTATCAGCACAAGCTGTTAGCTAGACCTAAAATGCAAAGTCTATCTGGTGCTTGTATTATTTTCTCATCTCATTAGCTCTCTGTTATCATATAAATATAATACAAAACAATATGAAATCATGTAATATGTACAAAGAGATGCTATTTGGGGGAAATGTGATGCCTAAAATATGTACGTTTCTTTTCTTGCATGGCCCATACTTCTATGAGCGCCATCATGAATGCCTGGAAATACGTCTTTTCTTCTTAGTATCTTTTTGTTTTTGTTAGCTTATTGTATTTCTGGATCTACACAGTTCTTCTTTGGAGATATATTTTATCACTCACTTCTGTATCTCAGAACCTAAACTAGCATCTACCTAGAGTTTCTATCGATTTTAAAACTTGCATTTACTAGTGGTTAAAGCAGTACTTAAGGAGTTCTGGTAGTACTGTGAGTTAGGCAACAGGCTGCTAGCCTCAAAGTTGGAGATTTAAATCTGACAGTTACTAAATAGAAGAGAGATGAAGCTCTTCCCTTCCATAAATGTTTTTGTCTCAGAGACTTTATATAAGAAAGTTATGAACTGGAAATAAATCTATGGCAGTGAGTTTGGTTTGAAATATGGCACATAGAAATGAAATTCACTGAATCTTGTCCCAAAGCAACAAAGCTCTACTCAGAGTTTGAAAGATTAGCCAGAAGTTTTCAATAGATACTTCCCGTGTTTACTAGATACACATATGTAAATAATATATAAAGAAAGTATGGAAGAAACAGTGAGAATACCATTAAATCAATACTAACAAATATATAAGACTCAGAGGGAAAAATGCCTCTTTTTTTGACAGAAAGACTAGGAGAAAGGGAGAGGAGGTAAGAAGAAATAAATAGTGTGATTATGTGTATCCTTTGATGGATCTTGGGAAAAGTGAGTGAAATCTGAACATAGAGAAACCTAAGAAATAAAACTAGAAATGTCAGGTGGAGGAGAAGAAAAGAAAATACTATTGAAGGAAATGCTGGCCTTGTTTTGTTACTTGTTGGTACCAGAATTCTCAATAGTAAAAGTGATTCATGTATTTCACTTGCACATACAGTCTTGACCGACACTTCAGTCGTTGATGATTCAGATATGCTCAAAGTGAGAGCATGCCTTTCTGAAGCACAGCAGCTGGGTAACATTGCTAACTTTCCATGGTGTTGTTGGCATCTTTAGTGTTTTAAAGCTGCAACTGAGAACATTGTCTGCCATTCATCAATTCATAAAGGTGAGAAAAATGCAGAAAACTTTTAAGAAAAGAGTTTGCTTTAGTTATGTTAAAAATCTTCAAAAAATCTAACAAAGGCCAGAAATAAATAAAAACCAGACCCCCCAAAAAATAAAAAAACCAAACAAATCATGAAACATAACCCCCCCCCCCCGCCCCCACCGCCCTGCTGAGATGGTAACTGAGCATTACTGCATCTGGTGATTGGAAGAAATTGTCTTTCTACCACCAACTAGCAGGGGGAACAGTGACACTGCTGGAGGAAATGAGCAAATCCTAAAGGTGTGGATGACATTCTCTCCTATGGCTTGTCCAAAAAACAAAAGAAAACAGACACACATTATAGATATTACTCTAAAGTCAAATAGCAGTGGATACACTCTCAGGGCAAAGTGTAGTTTTCCAGGGATGGAATTCCAAACAGACCAGTATTTTGTTGCAAAATCTTTTATCACAAATTACAAGTTCGTTCTCTCTCTCTCTCTCTCTCTCTCTCTCTCTCTCTCTCTCTCTCTCTCTCATACACACACACACGCACGCACACACACACACAGAAGAATTTTCCACAGAAGGATATAGGAAAATAATTTATGCTGTATGAGATGAGGGTATATTTGAGTTTCTGACCAAATGTGCAATGAAAACTGAATGCAAATGAATGACCTTTGTTTTTTTAGATCACATGTTTTTTTTCCCTACCTTAATAGGGTGGATTGTTACTACTTTTGCATAGATTTGACTTTGTGGGAAATGTTTGAGCTACCTGTTCCAGGAATCGCGTGTGCTTGTAAGAAGGGTTAGGGCTATTTGGAATTAAAAGTGTCACTACTAGCAATCTTTTTGTTTGTTTGTTTGTTTGTTTTTGGGTGGGGGGGGGCATCACTGCTCTCCGGTGGTGGAAGTAGGAAGCCCAGCCCCACTGCTGGAATTGAACCTCCGTCCCAGGGGGCCGCAGTCCTGCGCACAACCACTACGCCACCGGGGCTCAGCCCCACTACTAGCAATCTTAAGGAGAAAGTTGCTGAAGACAAAATATGCACCGATTTAAAGAATCGAAGAGCAAGGAAATCACTTTGAGGGGAAAAAAAAGTACAGGGTATTTTCAGTGACCTGTAAACAGGTGAAAGTTGTGCAAAGAATAAGGAAGGCCTAGAAGAATTAGGGCACTTGAGTGATGGTATTGGCGGAAAGGAACGCCCAAGCCTGCGTTGTTAGAAGTACAGCCAGGACGGTCCTTAAGAGGAGCAAGGATGGATCTTTATCTCTGGTACTGTGGACATGTGGTCAGGGAGTCAGTTCCCGGAAAAGGGCAAATGGCAGGTTTCACGGAAAAAGGACGTCGAACCTGTAGGCAATGGAGCAACACGGTGCATGCAACAATGCGCCGAAATATCCCCCCTGAGCAGCGCATGCAGAGCTAGGCAGTGTTGCCTTCTGTTGGACGTGGTGGTACCACAGGTCTAAGCAGAGGCCCCAGAACCGGACACCAACAATTGGAACTTCCTTAGGCGACAACAATTTCGATTATTTGTGCCAGATTTTCTTATTATAGATCATTTTACTTTGTTCCAATGCCAGAATTTAATATGGTACAGTTAGGAATGCAAAAAAAAGGGGAATAGTACCATAATTATTTAAAATGCAAAGCCCTAGAAATAACTGTAAAAAAAAACACACAAAAATAATTTAAGATAACTGGTATGGTACATTCTGCTCATGGATTGATAGAAGGTGAACTCTATTTTTTTAATATGTTGAACCATTTCAATCTAAAATTCTATTTTCTTTTCTTGTTATTTTATACCTTTTATTGTAAATTTGGTAATTTAAAAAGGCTATCCTTTTTCCATTCAACAATCAGTGTACATTTTATTTCATGTCATTCATTGTAATCACCACAATGTTACTTCACAATCCCACTTCCTCCTGTGCTTCAGTACTTTGTAACTTTTGTGAAGAAACACTTTTTTGCTGGCTTATTTCTTTGATTTCCTCACTAGGGATCATCTGTTATACTATATTGTCCAACTGACTTTCGGCAAATGAACCAATAAATCAAAGTGGGGTTTCATAAAGAAGACAGGAATCAGTATAAATTCTTATTAATCATAAAATTAACACTTATTGAAATTACATCTTGGTTATGCTAATAAAATAGAAAAATGGAATACTCATCTATCAAATCTCTAATTATTACCAAAATGTCATGAAAACCTGGTGGTAGTAGATGAAATATATTGGGAGGGTCTAAGATTAAAGAGAGCTAAGTTAATCAATGAGAAAACAAAACAAAAATGATCTAAGAAGAAAGAACAGAAGTAAATATATTTTCAGAGCTGCTCCTCAAAAGACACCAAAATATGTTAATGCTCATGAAAATAATCCAGCCGATAGATAATAACAAGATGGCAAAACAGATTTAGGGAGACATGAATGCTATTAATAACTTTAAAGCACCAAGTAACATTACATGATACGAAGGAGTTGACAGAAAAATACTTTCAAGTTGAAAAATTAATACCTTTGACTTTGAGTTTATTATAAATGTCAGTGTTTGGGTTTTTTCTTAATTAAATGCACAAGGTAGAAATATATTTCAATCTTTTGTCAACTCAGGGGAGGATATTTAGCCAGATGAACGATGTGTAAGCTTGTGTGTTTGGCAGTAAAAGGGAAAGAGAATGGAGGAAAAAAAGAAAAAAGAAGAAGAAGAGTGGTGAACATCTGGGGTGGTTTCTTTTCTATGAACAGGAAAAGGTCATCTCCCACCCAGTGAGAAGAAGTGACCCCCTAAAACATGTAAGTGATCTTGCTTGACCTGTGACGCGAGCACCGTGATGACCTCGCCTGTTTAACTGCAATGTGTGTTTCTTGTTAGACAAAGGGAGAGGCTTGTGCTCAGCCACAAAAGAATGTGAGGGACCTGAAGGTGCTGAAATGCAGAAGATGTGTAGCTTGGGAACCCTAGGCTGGCTGTGGAAAAAAGGACTATTAAATTGATCCTGCTTATTTATTAAGTAGGAGAAGAAGATTTTTAAAGGATTTTATCTATAGATATGTATGTTATACATCTATGTGGATATATAAGTATATATATATTACATACTTTTACACATCTTTGAGAGCACTTCAACAAGGTGTTGTGAAATAGGATGAAAAGAAAAAGGTCTTTTTTTTAACCTCTTCTGTTTATCAAAAAACTAATGTTACTTACTTGGAAGAATTCAAGTCTGTTGGCATATCTCAAAATATTCAACATGACTTTCAATGGACTGCTTGCTTCCCACATCTAAGAAAATTTTGGGTTAATTCAACTTGAAAACTTTTCCAATATTACCCCTCAGTCAATATCCTTTCTTAGTATCTAGAGCATTTTATTTAGAAAAAATAAGTGGTATCTTTGCTCAAAATAGTTGAGAATTCCTCATTGTAAATTATAAAGGTTATCATTAAACTGTATTCACCTACTTAAACCCTGAACATTTTGCTTAATCTTTCAGAGTCTCTTTCTTTCACCGTTTCTCTTCTCCAGCTCTTTCTATTCCTTCATGTCCCTGGAAGTCCATTTCACAGAGACCCATTTTTAAAATAAGAATGCATCCAGCAAACAGCAGTGGAAGGGAAGTACTGAATGTCTACAGAATCTTTGGGCATAATCTTAAATGGACAGGTTTAATGAAAGCCAAAAATTTTTGACTCCTCAATTGTATTATTTCAAAATGGTGGTGATTCAGTGTTTGCTATTTCTGCTTTACAATGGAAATATAGATGGGTTCCCAATTCGATGATTTTTGTCAAATATTTTTATATTAAAATATTAATTATTCTGCTGTTTGGTAAGAGTTCAAGGTTCTGTTTATCTATTTCAAAAGTTGCCCATTGGATCTTCACTGGGCTGTGATTTTTGATAGTCCAAAAAACCCAAGGAAGTTGATTTTTTAAAAAAAGCAAACTGATAGCTTCAACTGCGACAAAACTCTTTTTAATCAAGTTGTTTAAAGAGATCTGGAAAGTTAGAAGTCTTCCCTGAATCTCAATTCCAAATAGAATCACGAGAATAGGAGGCACTCTCCTACTCAAGGAAATAGCATATTATGAAATCAACTCTGGCTCAAAAACGAGGTTAAAAGCAAGTTGGATATCGATCGCTTCTCCTTTTTTTTTCTGCAGTGCCCTCCAGTAATCATAGCATAAAGAGAGTCCGATTAGATAAGTAGTTCAAAATCAACTTAATACAGAGTCATTATTTTAAAATATACAGGTAAAACTCTTCTAACAGTGATTATTCAGTGACAGGTGATCAGACCTTGCTTAAGTAAGTACTTCCTCTCAAAAACAACTTTCTGACACCTATTTCCCCTTGACTTTCCTTGGATTACCCCATCTTGTCCAGTAGAGGGCAGGCAGGGGAAAGGAGCAGGTATACCTGATAGCAAATCTGTTTTTAAAAGTCTTTTAAGAAAGGAAGTGATCTCGAACAGAGTGGCACACACGACTAGTATGTGATAAGACCCTCTGCCTCCGTGAGCTGAACTTGACAGCCAATGACGGGTAAGATCAGGAGCACTTTTTACCAACCTAAGACAGGCCATGGTGACATTAGAAGGCCATTGACCGATGACGGGTAAGGACCGAGTGTGCGTCCTGACAACCTAAGACAGGCGGAGTTCCCGGGAGGATATTACTTGAAAAAATAAAAAAGGGGGACCTGTCAGGAGCCCTCCGGCTCAGACATGCTTGACCTGGCTACAGGCCGAATATGCCTGAACTCTGTTGCAGTTTGTTGCCTGGGGTTTGTAGTTTGTCGCCTTTGTAACTGTAAACAGCCCTGG